>JAOEJI010188898.1:0-19314 GCA_025448255.1 Umimayanthus chanpuru | reverse complement strand
CAGTTTTATCTTTTTAAAGGATTTTGCTTGAACAACCCCTAAAAAATACTAAATCGCCGATTACAACCCCTAAAAAAAACGACGATCATCCCTATCATCCGAATATAGGGAGTACCCCCCCCGGGTAAAGACATTACTTCCTGAAGCAGTTTGATAATTTGCACGTACTAGCACGCTTCAAGTGGTGCTTTAAGGTAAAAACGTAGCAATGAGAAACACGAACAAAACAATGGTATCATTCAAATTTCAAATTCCCTCAATGGTAAAATGTGGGTATTCATCTAGAATCAATAACAAGTTTCTATAACCATGATTACTGGAGCTCTGTTTACACGGCACAAACTAACCCGGGTTCGACCCGGGTTAAAACTAACCCAGGTTGTGTTTACACGACACTTTACTAACCCGGGTTAGCAGTGTTTACATAACAAACTAACCCGGGTTGAACCCGGGTTAGCAGTGTTTACACTTCAAACTAACCTGGGTTAGTTTGTACCGTGTAAACAGGGCTTTACTTGTTTCAAATCACACCTGACATTTGATTTGGTCAGTTTCTGGTGAACACTGGCTGGAACACAAAAAGTCACAACACAAGACAAACCAAGCCTCTTACACAAGTTTACTAAGTTGCTAGTAATTGGTCGAGTGCAATACTGTACATGCATGTGAATAACAGTCTTAGGCCAGACCAATTTAATTTCCTGTTTTACGAACCGTCAAACACTGAAAAAAAATTGTCTTTTCACGTTTTGATCAGTTGATAATTGAATCTTTTTTGTTTATTTAGGTCTGCATCACAACTTGCTTGGGCAAATATCATCAATTAAATTCACTTATGGATTGTCACACGTTGGAGATTTCAAATAAAAAGTATTTTGTATGAGTGTGTTGTAGAGTCATCAATCATGACGTCACTTACTTAGGGTCAAAAGATATCTTAACAAACAAAAAACAGTTGTACCAAAGCTTTCGGTAATGACGGTAATCGGTCAAGGAACAAAAATTTAAAGCCAGCGTTAAATTAGGGTTAAGTTATACTTTCCCGTGACAAGTTTTAGTTTCCCGTGGCAAGTTTTAGTTTTCCGTGGCAAGTTTTAGTTTCCCGTGGCAAGTTTTAGTTTCCCGTGGCAAGTCTTAGTTTCCCGTGGCAAGTTTTAGTTTCCCGTGGCAAGTTTTAGTTTCCCGTGAGTAAGTTTTACTTTCCCGTGGCAAGTTTTAGTTTCCCGTGGCAAGTTTTACTTTCCCGTGAGTAAGTTTTAGTTTCCCGTGAGTAAGTTTTAGTTTCCCGTGGCAAGTTTCACTTTCCCGTGGCAAGTTTTAGTTTCCCGTGACCCTTGTGGGCCACCGTATCATTCGAACCATCGCGGCTGAACGTGACAACATGCTGGCCTGCTTCGCTTGCCTGCCTTGTGTACATATGTTCTCGCGGCGACCAGTCCGTCGACTGATTGAGTTCTTTCATTGTCCCGTAGACCTGTAACCTTGGTTTATCGTTCCGAGGATCACTTGATTGATCGAGCAAAAGTGGCGAGTTAAAATCCATATCGGCAACAGAAACATATGCAAGTTTGAAGAACAAACCGCGTACGTCAATCCAAGTGATGACTTGTTCTGTCTGTTCCAGTTCCCGTTTTTCTTCGAAAAATGATGCAATTATATTAGTATATAACACAGCGGGGGCCCTTTCGGCTTAATTAAGGTTGGCAATCGGGTGTCTGTACTATGTACACGAAGAGAGGGTGTCAAGGTTTGTGGATCGGTGGATTTTTCTTAAAAATTTTCATCGTTCGGACTATTTTCGTGGATTCAATCGAGTGTAGGGGATTCCGAACGTAAACATTTGATTACGGTGAATTCGCGGATTCTCAGGCATTCGTTGATAAGGATGCGGATTTTTAAGCAAGAGCAACTGATCAGCGTGGATTGACGGTTTCAATTTGGCCGGCTTCCCGCTTTTACCCTATCCACACAGGGAGGTTAATCTTTCAAAAAGGCGCACTTTGTGATGTCAGTCTTCGTCATAACTGAGACTAATACTGCAATTCAAGAGAATTAGCCTGCTATTGAGTGCTTTTAAAAGCCGTATATGGGGGGGGGGGCGGCGTATATCAATACTGTAAGGGAACAGTACAGAACTTTAGACTTCGGCAGTTGTTTGACATCAACCTTACTTTCAGAGAGCCTGTATGACAAACTTTTGTTATCTGAACCCTTAATCTAATGACAAAAACAAACAATCACAGTTTTATGTTTAATTTGCACTGATAAATCGACAGGTAAAGCGCCGGGTTCCGCGAGGAATTACTCAATCAGTAAAGTTCTCTACACGGAGGCTTAACACCTTTCCCTTTCGTCTGTTTCACCTACCTTTTTTGTCCGAAAATTTTTGATTCTGATGTGCTACTCCGCACTACTCATAACTCAGTTGATGGAGCGACTAATATAGCGGAAGGGGGTAATACAGCTCATGCGACGACCGTGGGAGTGATTCACCCAGGACAGCTAGTGTGGGGGTGCAGCCGCACCGTGCCGGTGGCGAGTGTACCGGGGCGTTTGTCTTGCTGCATGTAACTTGTAAGCTGGTAGGTATGTCTTGATGTAGCGTTTATACTATATTGGCACGGTTTTCAAAACTAGTCCACTGACCATGAAAAATTGTTTTTAAAAATAGAACAAGATAGAGTTATAACGAGTTAGGGAGCTGTTTGGAACAATGGTCGCGTTAGAAAATCGGAGAAAATGAATGAGACGAGATACACGTGGCTGCGTGGGCAGCCAGCCGACATGTCGCAATAACCACTGCGCATGCGTCAAATTTCTAATATCCAATTTTTGATGTGTATATTTTTCGACTGAAAAATTACGCTATAACCTTTGAAAGGCACGATAAGAAAACTTGGTATGTTAAAAACTTCATCTTTTGTATATTTTTCTTGGTTTTTTGCAAATTTGTGAGCTTGGAGTTGGTTATGCTTAGCGTTTCTCCAACACTTCCGGGCAGCCTCGTTCCCGTGGTGGGCGGTGCTGGAGGTGTGTTTGATATATTACCCGGCATCCCAAGCGGTATGTAATGTAATTTTCCGAACAAGCAACGTGGAAGTGTGGAAAGAATATCTAGACTAGCGTTTTTGTTGCAGCTTGTGAAAGAAAGGAAAAATGGTATGAAGTTGTTGAGTAAATGATGTTGCTTTGCAGAATGGGTACAATGTTCTAACACTATCCAATTTGTTGTCTTTGCAGACTACGTACACAGACAAAGGTGAAAAGGTATCAACATCAAACCGATCATTCGATGTCGTGATTTTTTTGCTGTTGATGTTGGATTCCTATGTAAATAATCGGTACTAAAAAGTTATCGTTGTATTCATCGGTGTTTACTGTTTCTTTTTATTCCAGCCGAAAGTTGGGCGGTATCTTGCCTTTGATCACATCACATTTTGGGTTGGAAATGCCAAACAGGTATGTGTATTTACGCTCACAGTCCAGACTCCAGTCTCAAGTTTTCACAGTTCAAGTGTGTCCACTTTCAGATTCAGTTCCACTGTCTTGCACCAAAACTACTTCCTACTTGGAAGTAAATTCGTGCTTAAAAACGCAAGATCACTGTGCAACATGTTTGCATACAATCGACACTGAAATCGCAATTCTACTTTGTCGAAAAGCTTGAAAAAATCTTGGTCAGTTAATGTATTTTTTCTGTTTCTGTGGCTGTCTCGTGCAGCAGTGATAATGTGTGTTTTAAAAACATATTAATTTAATAGATTTAATGCTTAAGTAGCTTTTCTAAAGCTGTTGTAATAGTTTTCCGTGGATCAGGATCAATATGGGATAGAATTGTCTGAAATGCTGTCTAGTCACGAGCTGGCTGTCTCTCTACATGTGGTCATTTTATCCGTAATTATTTTATGAGCTTTTTGCTTACCAAATAACTGTTGATTGTTTTGTGTCTGTTTAACAAAACCCTTGTATAAAGCCCCATAAAAAAAGATCAGTTTATCATCCTATCCAGGTAAAAAAATGCCATGCAGGCGGTATACTTCTTTTTTTTTTTTTTTACAGTACAATACTTTTATATGTCACTTTCCTGCTACATGATCTAAAAAGGTTTTAAAGTAATTAAACAGTCAGTAAACTCTTCAAACACTTAACAAACAGTCACTTAACAATCACAATCACATAACAAACAAATCAATTGTTACATTGCAAAGCTATTCCCAGCAAGAATAACTTGAGCTACAATTTAAATACGCTTGCCGCGAACGACGCTCAATTCCCTGATGATGACTTTTAAGTCGAAAACGTTTGGATTTCAGCATTTTATCAAACTTTTATCCTTTTAATCATATTTTATTTAGAACCTTTATTCATAGATACATTGGTCAAAAAAGCCTGGCAGTAATCTAAAGAAATCATGCCTTCTTTTGGCAATGATGCACAGTAAATATACACAGTGTTCTTGCTTATAGTTGGATATACTTCAACAGCAATAAAACAGCCCAGAAAATCAATACTGAAATCTACATTTTTATACAAGTGGTTAAAATCCTGGGCAATTTCAATATGCACCAATTCATGTCCGTAAGTGAACACAAAATTCAACAAACAGTTCAGACGCGGGCAGGGATGATAAACTAAACTTTATTTTGTGGGGCTTTAGGTAATAACTACAGTCTAGTGCATTCTGTTGGAACCACAAATTTGAGACATGTGACTTTTGTTGACCAACCCTGGCCTCGCAATGTAGTTAGGTGGCAGGGGTGGAGATAGTCCAGTTCACAAGTGGGAACTCTCCCTTAAATGATTCTAATTCAATAGACTGTACATTTCTTATTTTCAAGAATGCTCTAAAGTGCTATTCAGTGCAACTTGCAAGAATTTCTGAATGAAAATTGTTCACAATTTTTAGCTGATTTAGTACTAATAATTTTACAGTTTCAATAAATTATTATGCTAATACAAGTTCAGAAGACAATCCTTGAAACGGTGATATTTAGCAATTGCTCAGAATGTTAGAGGATTTGTGTTTCAGGGGTTTTTATTTGCAACTGGTCAAAAAGGTAGAAGCATCCTGCGTGTACTACATTTAATAGTCTGTATTTACTCACATTTCATAATCAAATTCTTTGGCACCGTTCTTCCATTTTTCATTATTACATTCAATATGCCTTCACCAGTCCACTGTATTTACTAATCAAACTGAACTTCAAACAATCTTGCTTGTGAACTATTTTAATGTTATGTGAGTTGATTGCAAGTATCATTTGAAATCTTTGTAGCCAATTATGGAAAGGAAAAATGTTTTACATCGTTGTCAAATCATTAGGAATCACCAGACCAATTAAATTACACTGTGACTAGGTCACTGCGAACATTAAAGAGGAAACCAGTCAAATAGGTTTGACATGGGGGAGGGAGAGCGTAGGAAGTGCTGAAGTAGGACCAAAATAGCTACATGTATTTTGATATGACAGTACAGGGTTCAAAACAAGGTTCAGAAAATATGCCTAATTTTGTAGGTTGTTTTATGTACATGGGGAGTGGTTACAAAATAACTAAAACTATTGCACTAATATTTTTGTCATGTTTTCATGTAAAAGCTAGTAGAACGTATGATCCGTGACATGTTTATTTTTTACTGTAAGCCGAAATCATTTTGATCTTATAAGCACAATCAACTAATCATCATATATCATATCCTTTTTACGTCTATGCATCACTGTAGTGTGTCAGATGGTGTATGATTAGCATGTATTACTTGCACTTTTCCAGTGGACCCTAACCAGGACATCCTCTGCAGACAACCTCCAATCTAACTAAGAATAATTTTGCCAATGCATAATCTTAAGTTAGAATTATTGTGGAAATAGAAATTGCAGACAAGGTCCTAAAACTGCTGGCTATCGCTGATAGCCAACAGCTATTTTGAATCCTGTAGTATTTAACCAATTGAGTCGTAAAGCTTTTGAGTTGTTGTGCATCACCAAACTGTGATTAGCTGCTGTTACCTAGTGTACAATTTAGATGTTTTCAAGAATAATTAAACCAAAAATAGGTATCCTTTGTCAATAAATTATTATAGGCTGCAGCTTTCTACTGCACCAAGTTGGGATTTGAGCCATTTTGCTACAAAGGTTTGGAGACAGGCTCCAGAGAAGTTGTATCTCATGTTGTGAAGCAGAACAAGGTAATTGACATTATGAGTTAGTCTGAGTCTGTGGTTTTTCGTAGTTTAAAATCCGTTGTTGTATGGCAGTAGGAGGTGATGTCATGCCATGCATGTGATATGTGATTGTATTGATCAAGTAGTTTAGTTATTAGTAAGCATTTGCAAAATTCAGCGTAAAATTTTATCCCCCTCCTTCCTTCCCTGGAGGGCAATTGGATGGTTCAATAGGCCCATTTTGCACCCCAAAATTGTGTTGTTGTTTTAAGCAGTAAAAAAGCTAGATTTTCTTTTCTCAGTATAAAGGAGTTATCAGAAAATTTACGGTAACCACTGAGTTGGAAAAAATGAGCCCGTTAATGGTGCACTGCAATCTTAGCACCTGTTAATGAGAACATTGCTTATTAGTGACAGGCTTGATAAAAACTATATTAGGCTAAAATGGGCTTTAATTGAGCCTTCAAGTACTCCCCTCTATTGGCTATATGACTGGGTATCTGCTGCTGTTCAGGGTATGATTTTAAGGCCTTTTTGTCAGGAACAGACTATATAGAATGTTGAATTTAGCCCTTTTAGTCTGGGACAAGGTATAGATTTTGTGTGTTCAGTCTGGGACAGGGTATAGATTTTGTGTGTTCAGTCTGGGACAGGGCATAGATTTTGTATGTTCAGTCTGGAACAGGGTATAGATTTTTGGAGGCTACTGTCTAGGGCAGGGGTATCAAAATTTTACCAAATAAGGAGCAAGGGGAGGGTGTGGATGTATAAAGTGTCAATGCTCATGCATATTTTTGAAATTTATCATCTCTGTGTTAATAAGATGAAGGGTCACAACTTGCACTTGCAGCTAGGATCTGATCCTTGATTAAAGTACATTCCACAGTGATTCTAAAAATTCACAATCTTTGTGGATAGTAACACTATTATTGTTCAGTGCAAAATATAAATAATTCAAACAGCCCATTGAGCCAACAAATGTAGAATTCAAACAAAGCACCAAATCTTGAAGCCTTTGTTTTGGGGTGACAGAACAAGTGCCTACACCAACGATACATAATGCCCAATTAAGTCTGACTTGTTTTTGTGATGGAACTTTTAAGTCTTGGATATCAAACTGATACGTTATGTACTAGAATTTCAAAAACTCTCTGAGGGTCCCTTTTATTGGTGTAATTGACTCATCAACTTGTTAAATCTCAACAGATCTTGTTTGTGTTTCAATCCCCACTCAATCCAAAAGGAGAGGTTTCTGAGGGTAGGTATCAAGCCAGACCATTGCACATTATTTCGTAGAATTGTCTTTCCCAACAAACTGGTGCCAGTCATGCTACATGTGTATTCTTTGGCAGCCATAATCATGAAGACTGAGAAAAATAGAATGAATTCAGCTGTTTGGGTTTCCTGATACTGTATTTATTAGAAGAAGCTTCCTAAGCACTTAACATTTAATTTATGGACTTTTAGGCAGGGTGCGTATTCAAGGTGGGCACTAATTATTTAATTTTTACCAGTTTCAGCCATACTTTTTCAGTAATAATTTATTTATCCATCAACAGAACAAAAAAGAAAGAACACTGCTCTAACTTTATACCAAGTATATACAGTTTTTTAGGGGGGGTTATTCGAGGCTAGGGGCTTATAAATTTTTTTGGCCATCAGGGTGGGCGCTTATGCAAAGTGGACGCTTATTTGAGGTTAGGCGCTTATTCAAATAAATTCAGTATCTGTGTTTTCAACCCTGTGACGACAGACACAGCATCAGGCATTGTTGGCATGTGACATGAGAGATAGTGATGTTATTATTACTGCTATTATTATTATTATTATTGTTACTATTATTATTATTATTGTTGTAGTTGAAACATTGTATTTTATCACTAGAACTACTCAATCATAGATCCTTTGTGTTCCCTAAGAATTGTTGAAAGTAATTCTTTAATTCTATTCAGTCATGGCAAAACACTTGGCACTGCATGGTGACGCAGCAAAGGATGTAGCATTTGAGGTTGAAGACTGCATTGGCATATACAAGGTAGATTTATTGTATTATTGGAGTTTCTGCCATCTCAAAAGTTGAGGACCCCTCTGGCAGTTGCACACACAAGTCAATGCTGAAACATCACAGAGGTTGTTTTGGTTCTGTGCACATGCAGGAAGCTGTCAAGCGTGGAGCAGTGTCTGTACGAGAACCTTGGGAGGAGACTGATGAAAATGGTACAGTGACATTTGCCACTGTTCAGACGGTAAGTGTGATAATAAATAATATATATGTGATTTTAGTTGCTTCTCCAGGATGAATATCATTAACAGCAGTTGTAGCAGTAGCAATAAATAAAACTCAAGGAAAACAATAGCAAGTGTTTTAACTGTTTTAGTATAAATTCGCTATGGGTTAAATTTATTAAGTTTTTTTACAACATCTTTATTTCAAGCCATTTAAATCAAATTATAAATGTATGACAAACTTACAGTAATATTATAATCATTGTCACTCCCCCATGCGAAAATACACTGTCTGATGCATATCACTGTCTATCAGCAAGATTATGATGGTGAGAGAACCAATCAGATTTAGGGATTTGTAATAGAACACACAAAAAATGATTGTCTTATGTAACAGTCTGTAACTTACTGTCACTCATTGCCAGTAAAAACTGGCTTCAGTCATGGCAATGCTAAGTTGAGAAGTACTACAGTGCTTTAATTTGTAGTAATTAAAACAGTTCTTACAAACACTTTTACAAACTTAAGACTTTTGAATTCAAAGGCTATATCTAATTTTTAAGGTGTATTTTGGGAAGTGGCCATGGAATCAACTCATTCACAGGCCAGACCTGGGGTGAGAGCTTCAACGAGTGCTTTTGAGTGTTGCTAAATAATGTGTGTTGAGGCGAAAAAGAGTTTCGCCCAGTAATGAACAAGGACCTGGATTTGGTTCTGCATATACAAGACTATATCCCCAGGGGTACTTCAAACTCCACTTGCCCTGCTTTTTCTCCCACACGATGGACCACTCCTTGGTCTCCAAGGGTGCCTTTGCATCTCTATAAATAAATTTTATATTGTTAAAAAAAAGATCTAATTTTTCCTCTACAGTATGGTGACACTACACACACTTTTGTTGAGAGGAGTGGCTACAGCGGAGTGTTTTTGCCAGGATACAAGGAACCTCTATTTGTCGACCCCCTGCTGAAAACACTGTGAGTTTCAGCTCTGACCATATGTTCCACAAACTTTAATACTGTGGTGTTTTCATTTGGTTACTTTTTTAATAGTTTCAAATCCACTATATTTATAGTGATCTTAGTGCTTGTTTGATATTTCTATATAGATGCTACCCTGCCCAAATTTTAAAGGATTTTTTTTTACAGTGTACCTGCTTGAAAAGAGTGAAAGATATCAGCTCTGGCTATAGTGGTAAAAGTCAACAATCTGCACTGTAGCCTACTCCAGATACTGTGTTGACCAACTGTTGGCAGACAGTTTTGTTAGTGAAGTGTTGATGAAATGTTGGCCAATAAACAGTTGATAGTCAGCTGATACAGTATCTGGAAAAGTTACAAATGAATGTGGATTGTTGACTTTTACTGGCTGCAACTCAGTGTTGACAACCTGTTTAAAACCAGATTGTCTTGGCATGAACTCTCAAATTATCCTTTGATCCTTTGGTGTGATCAACTGATAAACTGCATGCTTGTCAAGTGCGCCCTTAAGCAAGGCTCAGTTAGACGAGGCTTTTTTTATTACTTGGTTTTTGAGACTGCTGTCACGAATTTCATAGAAATAGAATAAAAATAACATTGGGATCTCATTTGGACTGTTTTCATCTATTTTTTTTTGAAGAAATTGACCAAAATTGAGTCAAACCTGACCTTTGTTGATGAAAAAAGGTACTGGACAATCACTGTGATTATTTTTCTCGTCAAATCATGCAGAGTCTGCACATGTACAACTAAATTGATAAAGAGATCATAATTAAATTTGATTGTTTTGAGCCCAGCCCTTGAACAGAGATAACTAATCAGAGATAACTGATCAATGTAAAGATCTTTTGGGCATTCATATGGAAAAGGCGCTACATAAATGTACCACTTTACTTTACCTTTACATTCTCGACTCAAAAGAGGTGTGGCAGGGCTATAACTGGAAGTACATGTACTGACAGTTTGCTTAATTGGCCTAAAAGTGAAAAGTTTAGGAAACATTTCTGATGATTTGTGGTGCTCTGGTGATATTATTGCTGAACATGTGGCAACCATAATTGAATGTTGGATCCATTGATAGCTAGTCCTAGTGATATCTGTTCCCATCAAGTTTGGTTGTGATAATTGACCCACTCTAAATGGTGTGAACACAGTTTAGAATCAAAGACTTCAATGTAAGGATGTAGAGCGCCTGTCAGGAAACATATCACTCCCAACAGAGAAATTGTTTTCAGGTTTCATGTTTTGATGGCCAAAGTCAAGTCCAAACCAAGTAATAAAAGTCTGGCCTTAGCAGGGTCTAAACCTGGGAAGGGGGGGGGGGGTGGGGAGGCTCCCATACTAACTGGGGTGGGGATGTTCGTACCAATTCAGTGCTTGTCGTTTAACGCACCATCGCGCGCCTAAAATCAGTAGGAGAAGAGTGAAAACAGGGCACCTACTCAGAGAAAATCGCTCGCCTACGAGTAAAATATCAACATCGAACTTCAGCGATTTCTCTGCTCAAAGTTCAAGTTTTTAGTCCACATATTTCCAAATGAAACTGCATTATCAACTTGAAACCTATCCAACAACGATCGTCGTGGGTATAAATCTGAGACTATCGTACCGTGGTTTTCACTGGTGGCTTCAATCTCCAGTCATCAATGAGCTTGTGTTTTTGCTGACGTGTATTGTTGCGTGACATCAGCGTTCCGGGTTTGCTTGGGTCAGTTATTTAACAATTAGTCACCGAAGGCGACGTGACTATCGCGATATTCACAGAGCCTGAAGTGACTAATCATTTTAGTAAAATTGCACTGGTGATTATTCGAGAAAATAAAACAAAATTTCTTTAAACTGCTCAATTTGCTACTCCGAAACATCAACAAATCTGGCCGCCATTTTGAAAACTGAAAGCCGTCATTGCTATAATCACCTAGCGGTAATTATAGCGAGAGAGAACGAAGTTCTCAATTAATCAGCGCGCGCCATTTTCGATAATCACCAGTGCAATTTTACTAAAGTTGCATAGTTCAACTTTATTAGTTTAACTTTTTATTAAATCAGTCTAAGTTATCTTAGCAATAGTCAGAAATTTGTTCCAGCATGCAGCTGAAAACGTTCCAGAAATGGAATATTGGAGATCGCATTTGGTACAAGACAAGAAAAGAGAATTGTCGGAAATGGTTGTTGAGTCTTGAAATTCGAGGTTAATTTATAAGAGGTAAAGCACAGTGCTGGTATTGTTTTAGCTCAGCAACAAGGCCTAATTTTAATACAGATCGTTGTGCGAATAGAAATGTGTTCTTCAGTCAGTATACATATTAACAATAACGATTTAATCCCAAACTATCAAAATTAAAGCAAATTACTAAGGGGAAAAATCGCTCACCTAAAATACCTCAGGTGAGCTTTTTTCCACTCACCAAGGATTTTCAAACGACAAGCACTGCCAATTAGGTGTTACAATCCTGGGTTTTGGTACTGCTTAGGGTGTTCAAAGCAAAATACTTACATTTGCATACAACACAGTGCCTTTTAGGGGTGCCACGGTCAATTGAACAGCATATTTTTATATATAGACATCGGAATTAACTAGGTGTAGCTCTAATTTAAAATCATGACACCATTTAAATTTCTATTCATTTTCCAAAATGACTGATAGCAGAAATTGTTTGATGCTTTTATCTTTATTGCTATTAAGTTCATTGAAACTATTGTTTGTCACTATGTTTCTGATTGGTACCTCTTAGGGGTAAAACTCAGCTTAAGCCACACCCAGATTGGTACCTTTTAGGGGTTCAATTAAAATTTCCCAACGAGCATCCGCTCCCTTTTTATATGGAAGTCCCCCCAAGGGGTCTAAAAAAACCAGATGATACACGATTTGAACAATTAGACTTCCTCTCTTTTATTTTTATTACCTATTTACAACATTTGCTGAGTGTGGTACTCAGCGGGAGCACACAGCAGGCAATACTAGGACACATGGTCCCTTCTAGGCTTGCATGGCTCCCATGCTGTACATTAGTTTTTGAACATATTAATTGTGTTGTTTGCAGAAAAAAATGTTTTTGCTCTTGAAACATTAACTATATCAAATAAATATTTTTTCAAGTTACACTTTAGAGGCAATTTTTAAACTTGATATCATCATTACTAATTTTGCACATTTTAGGTAATATAATTATGTAATCCTTGTTTTGCCTTTGTTAGTTTTAATATTGTGTGTATTTTAGCCCCGAGGGTCAGTTGAGGTTCATTGACCATGTTGTTGGTAATCAACCTGATGATGGGATGGTCCCAGCAGTGGAATGGTATGTTGTCTTCAATATCTATGGTGCTTAACTGTATTATCTACTACTACACTGTATTTTATTATCCAAGTATGAGTTTTCACACTCTCATTAATATCTATTAATTAATTTTAGAAAAAGCACCACACCAATAGGTTGAAATGTGGGTTTATAGCAGTTTTCTCAGAATGACACTTCAAGTGTGATCTAGAAAAATGTTGTCTAAAATAAACAAGTTAGTTGCTTGATTTTTACAATTGTAAAATAACTGGGTAAATAATATGTTATTTTAAGTCTTTTAAGTAGCCAACATGATGATCACAATTAATGGTTCCCATGAACAAGAATGTTGCCGGTTTCCTGTGGCAAGACTGAATGAAAACTCTTGTTATTGATTTTTTTAAAAAAAATGTACATCATACAAATTTGTTTAAAATGTTTGTACTGTAATTTTTGCAACTCTTTGAATTTTTGAAAACTGAAATTCTTTTCCTATTTTGAAGAAAAAGTGGAAGAATTAGAACAACAACTACGGTACATGTGTGAAGTAAATTCATGTTGCTTTATCTCAAGTTTTTGAGTTATATATCATTATAGTGGGTCCTTCTGGATTAAGCCCATACCGACATAACTTGTAGCTTGAATTTGACAAGATGTAAGTTACCAGTAGTGTACATCATCTCCAGTGGCCGTCACTCCAACACAGAAGAAAAGTCGCAAGACTAACTCTACTACACAAGGCACTGCACAGCGAGGCAGCAGTCAACATCCCTTTGTACATTGAGCACAAACCCACAATGAAAACCAGGCGATCTCACCTGCTAAAATTCCTGCCCTTACACACCAGCTGTGATGCATACAAATACAGTTTTTGGCCTTGTACTATCCGAGACTGGAACAATCTACAACCCGAAATTCTGGATATAAATGACACAAATACTTTCGGAAATATGATTAAATAATCAGTTCCCAGCCGACCACCAACGTTACGTCCCTTAGGGATATTGCGGGGAACTATATGTAGATGAACTTATGTACTTATGTAGTTTAATGTCATCACTGTATGTTTGTATACTGCAGGTATGAGAAAACCTTGCAGTTCCACAGGTTCTGGTCAGTAGATGACTCACAGGTAAGAACTGTTACCACTCAGTCTATGGTGTAGTAACTGAAACATGTATGGCAACAATGGTGTGATGGAAGTGCAGAAAACTGGGCACTCCCACTCCACCCCACCCTGCTATTTTCCTGATGTTTTTGGTGCAAGCTACCCCTTTCTGAAATTTATACAGTAGATCCACTCCTGCAATTAAACTGAATCTTTTTTCTGCATTTAACTTCCTGTGCTAACATTGAGGCAGTGTTTCAGTGATCTGATTCGTCAAATTCATTTGATGAACTGTGTCACACCCAACCAGAACTAAAGTCCTTATTAGTAAGTGATGTCATTCAAGTTTGACTTTCAAATAGATACTGAAAATGTAGAGAAAGGTTAAGCAGGCTGAGATGAAATGCACATTCAAGTTTATGTGATAAAATAAATGAGAAAATAAGATAAATGACAATGGTTTCTCTATTTACTCCAGATCCACACCCAATACAGTGCCCTTCGCTCTATTGTTGTCACTAACTATGATGAGACCATCAAAATGCCGATCAATGAACCAGCTCCCGGAAAGAGAAAGAGCCAGATTCAGGTATTGTAAATTGCATGAGATAATAATTGCACTGAGAATTAAAACAGGCATAACTACTTCATTCTTCTTCTTTTTTTTTTTTTTAAAAAAAGGACAAAAACAACAGGAATGAACTGCTTCAAAGTACTTGTGTTTTTAATAGTTTAAATCAAACTATTTAGGTCCATGCCTGGAATAGTCTGAAGTTTTACATATAAGTACAATAGTACTAGTGCAAGTGAGAGAAAAGAAAGAAAAGGGCAAAACAGTGGTAAGATACAAGAATTCGAAGAAAAAATATTGTGTGAACAACTGATGTCTTAACTGGGGAACTCAGTGCTAAATTAGATTAACTCTTTCAGCCCCAGCCAGGTTATCAGTATGTAAATTCTCCTTGTATTATTCACACAGCATAAGATCTTTGGTATTGAGAAAATAGCAAGTAATACACAATGATTTAATGTATAAGTGGTTTAGGAGAGTTCAGTAATATGTCATATGGCATGCTTGGGAATGAGAGGGTTAAGTAGATTTTAAACCACCCTTCCGATAAAAAGTCTCAAAATTCTCCACTTCAGTTCATGCAATGCTACAGTGGCCATGCATTGGACTCATATTTATGGCAATATCATGTACATAAAGTAAAATTAAACCACTCCCCCTCTGATCCTGGACTTAAAGGAAGACCAGAAAACTTGTAAAAAATAAGAATTTTCCCAGTATTTTGTAAAGTCACCTTGCTGAAATCCTCACTTAGTCCATTTTCAACAGTTGATAATGTAGTTTCAAACATAGATGTACAAAACAAATATAATACAAACTACAGAATGTAGAATATTTTTTTCTAACAACCAGACATGTATTGCTATTGTCCTACCTGTATATGTGTGGCTGATTCATTTAATTTGGTAAAATTGTTTTTCTAACATTTAGGAGTATGTGGATTATAACGGTACCCCGGGTGTCCAACACATTGCCCTTAACACAAGCAACATCATTGAAACTGTAAGTACTTAGTGTGAATACACCATCTGCACCGTTTATGTGTTTAACTTGCACATACATTTATTATTGTATGTATATGTATGTATGTATGTAATGTATGTAATCCTTTACTTAAACATGGTAAAAATCTCTCATAACAAAGTTATGGTTTTCAGAGAAGCCGTGTCCACTCTACAACGGTCAATTGCTCACTTCGCATAATTATTAACAGGGGGAGAGCAGAAACAGACATGAAAATAGGAAAAAGACAATTGATGATACAATATAAAAAAATTAAAATTACACATTAGCACTATTTACACTTATTCTAAAGTTGTGCAAGTTTTGCGACATCCTAATGTCACCAGGAATAGAATTCCATAAAATTAATGCTGCTCCACTACTGTATAACTAAAGCATTTTCCCCCATATTCTGTATTGGGTCGGGGTAATATCAAGTTGACGTCCGAGTTTCTCAAAGAGTGTTTGTGTCTTTTAGAAACATAAGAGAACTTTTCTCTCAAATAATTAGGAGAAAGACCATTAATTAAGCGCCTTGCATTGTACTTCATAATGGCTTTACTACAAATGCGCATCTGAGAGGTCTTCCAATTTAACAGTTTTAACAGCTTCACAGACCCAACATTATAGTCGCTGCGGGTAATTATTCGTACTGCTCTGTTTTGAAGCTTTTGTAATTTTGCCGCTAAACCGATCCCCAGACAGTCCCACACATTGGAACATTGAATAATGTATTCTTCAGTAGCCACTATGGTATTAATTAGATGGTCACAAATTATGTATCAATGGGGTCATGGATAAATCTTCGTATCATGAGTCACAAACTTTGCAGTTTTTCTTGTCCAGTCATAACTTATTTTACACTAACTATAAAAGCATGCCACCAAAATTAATGGTGTTTATTAAGATTGTTATTTTATGTTTTCCATTCAATGCTGCAGGATTTTCAAGTAAACATGTATATTTTTGTGTGTTTCTGTGAATTCCCTTTTTTCGGATAGTTATAGTATTATTAATGGGCTATAAAACATTTAGTTGTTATTGTTATTGTTAGCAGTACCGTATTAGTAATACAAATAAAATGTAAATAAAATATAATTAATTGAAATTGTTGAAAAAGGTGTCTTACAGAAACATATTTGATTCATTTATAAGCATATGGAAAAACGTGTTTGAATCTTTGTTACACTAGAATGTTTTACTGCATGTAATGTGAGACTTCGCCAATTGAGCTTGCATGCAACTTTCGCTTTTCATAACAGGTCACAAACCTGAAAGCAAGAGGACTGGAATTTTTGAAAATTCCTGATACATATTATGAAGCCCTAAGAGAAAAACTGAAAGACGCAAAGATTACACTGACGGAGGATTTTGAAATGGTAAGTCGACCCCCGGCTCAGTACAGCCAGTTTGGTTGGCCATAACCATGCCAACTTTCAAGAAAAATATATTTTTTTAAAAGAATAATTCTTTACCTGGGATTTGCAATATGGTAAATAATATAGTCGTTTTTTTCATGCTGCAGTGTAACAGAAATATATTACATTTGGTCTGAAATGTTATAAATTGCGTTTTAGAGATTTACCTTTTCAAAATTTCCCGGAACCCCTTAGATACTCGTAGCTCACACATTGGGTGCTTGTTTAGTCTCTTTCTTACCGGAACAAAATTTGTTTGCTTTTTGTTTGCCCTGTGACTTGCTTTACTGAGATGTACAAATTTGAGGCGTGGGTCCAGGAAAAATCTTACCTGCTTCAAATTTTTCGAGCACTGAAAAGAAGAAGAGCATTATAATTGGCTGTCACACTGTCAATAAGAAACTTTACTTGAACTTCCAAACATTACAAACGAGGAGAAAATTTAATAAATTTGCAAATGAATAGTTGGTGATTGCGTGTTCATTTTACCAGGTCAGAAAGCTTAACATTCTGATGGACTATGACGACAAGGGCTACTTGCTGCAGATATTCACCAAGCCAATGCAGGACAGACCAACTCTGTTCATTGAAGTTATCCAGAGGAAAAACCACCAGGTTTGTTTACGTTTCTTTTTGTTATAGAGCGTTTTCACGTGACGTCACGGCCGCCATGTTGGTGTCCTCTTAAAACAATAGAATACTAATACTCTTCTCGGGCTATTGCCTATACTCTAGGGTTTTGGTGCTGGAAACTTCAAGTCTTTGTTTGAGGCCATTGAACTTGACCAAGAACGCCGTGGAAATCTCCATTAGACAGGCGACTGAATGGTACAACACTTGGGAAACCACAGCGCGGACAACATCGACAAAGAAAAAATAAAGCCAAGAGCATCTCTGTGATGCAGTCTTGAGTTTCTTAATTGGGAATAACAAATCGGGAACTGCTTTAAGACTTCCAGTCGTCATTAATCGCCAGCGATGTTCTGTCTAAGTTCTTTTTCAATAAGGTTCGTTCATCCTTTGGCCTTTCATTGTCTGACAAACCGTGGATGCTGAACAACGTTGAAACGTGCAGCAACATCTGTATATCTTTTGACAAAATCTTTTAAAAGAAAGACAAATCGCAAAGACCTTAAACCAATTATAAGTTATTTTAAGCCTGCTGACTTCGGTTAAAGAAGTATTTAGTTAAAATAACGAGAGTAATGCTGCTGCGAAGAGACATCACTTATTTAGCGGTTACTTGTGGTGATCAATATATAACTACATATTTATGGCGTTTAAAAATGTTTTAGAGCTTCCAGGGCCGTTTCATCATATTGGGTTTGGGAATGTTTATGACATCAATCCAATAAACACGCGTGTAAAAGATAAGCTTTGTTTACAGCCGTTTCAATCGAGGTGCAGTTAATGATGCATTTCCTCGCTAAATCTTAATTCCATACCTTGTAAAGAAACCCACAGAATTTGCCATATACAGTCTGTATACCGGTAGGTTGCACCCCCCCCCCCCCCCCTATTTCCGCTCGGCTAAAAGAATTTAAATGGTAGCCTCCCCTTCTGTTAGAACTCTCTAAACGGCAAACTTTAAACCATTGCAACTTCGTTTTGCTTGCTCCAAAAGGGCTGTGTTGTTTTAGTGTTCATTTAGAAAAAAGTTGAAACGAGGGCTGGAGACGTAAATCGAGTTTGAATAGTTGCACTTTCGACTGAAGAAACATTTACTTCTTCGCCATCGTTTAAACGAACGACTGATATTCGTTTGTATATATTTATAATATCCATAGCCTCGAGGTACTTTACGCAGAAACGCGCGATTTTATTGGCCCTCCTCCCAAATCACATTCATGGCCTCGGGGTACTGTTCTGTACACGGACCTGCGGGATTTCATTGACCTCGTTTTAATCACGCTCATGGCCTCGAGGTACTTTACGCCTCCTAATCACTTTCATGGCATCGGGGTACTGAACGCGGACACGCGAGATTTTATTGGCCCACCCTATCACATTGATGGCCTAACGGTATTGTACTGTAGGCGGACACGCGGGATTTCATTGACCCTCCTATTACCTCTGGTCACTTTACAAGGAAACGTACGATTTTATTGGCCCACCCTATCACATTGATGGCCTAACGGTATTGTACTGTAGGCAGACACGCGGGATTTCATTGACCCTCCTATTACCTCCGCTCACTTTACAATCGGGGGTGGAAGCGGAATAATGAATAATGAATAACGATGAAAAAATTGAAATGAATAATGAGTAGTTGCCTTTAGGAATAATAAATAATCAAAAATTCGAAAATGAATAATAAATAACGGAAAATTCCAAAATAAAGATGAATAATGGGATAAGTGTTAAATTGAGAATGATTACGAACACAACGATAAAAGCTCAACTGATTCGATGAAACTGGGGCAGCCACAAACAGCGTGAGCTTAACTCCCGCCAAAAACTGAAAGAGCGCGCGCGCGAGCGTTGGCGTTCGCTATTTTTTTACCGCCAAGCAAACTTTTCATGATGTTGCAAAGGTAGAAGACGTGTGTACGTGTATGAACTTGTCACTGC
>JAOEJI010187787.1:0-12012 GCA_025448255.1 Umimayanthus chanpuru | reverse complement strand
AATTGTTGATGAATTACACCTGATGTTGAGAGTGACTGATCGACTCGAGGAAATAATGATCAAAGACCTTATTGAGTGGGACGAGGTATTTTTTGCAGGTTGTTATGTTTGTTAGTATTGGCATAGTACTTAATGACAGCTCTAGTGTTATCAAAATGCACCCATTAACTATTTCTGGGTAGGGGGGTGGAAGGGGTATTCACTCTTGGAGCATAATTACTCGATACCATGTAACTGAATCAACTGCAACTGGTGCATAAAACTTGTTTACAATAAATTTCTATATAGGAATCCTTTGGTTTTGACAGAAACTGATATTTAAATTTAATGACACTTACCGACCCATGATATTGTCTGATGTTTCATAGAATTTTAATCACTATCTTCGTTAATCACTATGTTTGTAGTTTTGGAATATTCGTCAAGATTTTAAATATTCGATTTTAGCAAATTCTGTATCTACACACGACTTTTTATAAGCACAATTGTAATTTCCTAAATATTAGCTTTTAGCATGATTGTTGTAATTTTAATTGTATTAACTGTAGTTTAGACAGATTCATTTGGGAGAACATTATTTTAATGAAGGTGATACCTGTATAAATTAAGCTTCTATTCTATAAATTTATGGCAAGTGGTTTGTTGTTCTTGGCAAGCGAATTTTACAATCTACTAGTCCGAATGGCAGGTAATTTTTCCAGTTAACTTCTCACACTGCCTCATCTATAAAAAATAGACATTAATTTGATGGATTAGAGCCACAATATAAACATTTAAGTAGTGTATTGCTTATGACCCTTAATAATTGTTTTGTATCAGAGGTTGAAAAGAAGAACGATGATTTCAGGAGCTACTTTCATCGCAAAATAAATCGCTGGGATGCCTTCTCCTGTTGGAAAAGAGACAAGAAACACTAAATGATTGTGAAAGGGATAGGCAGACATACACAAAGCGGGATGCTAGTTTCTGGTTGGAGGGCGGGAAGCAAGAAGTGGCTACAAAAGTATCCAGGATATCAACAACAGTGGTTCAGCAAGACATCCAAGTACCAGAAAACATCCTTCCCCCAAAACCAACACTACAAAAGTCCGACAAAGAACTAAAAAAACTGAAAAAAACGGAGCTCGTTGAGATTCTAAAGGAAGTTCTCGGCCAACAGCCAAAGTTATCCAAAAACTCAAGAAAAGCAGATGATCTTTCACACATCGACATAGCAACCCCACGAGCTGATTAAAAAACTGTGTGTCAGAATATGTACAAATTCTAACAATAATCCTTGGAGAGCAGCTATAGATCCCAAATAAACCAAGAAAAGCAAAGATTCTGGCCCTCTTATTAAATGAGGCAAAACCACTACCCGAGTAAAGCTTAAGAACTCTCTGATAATGATGAACAATGAACATATATTTTAAGAGCACTATAACAATATTAATTTGAAAGAGCTACATAACTTTTTCAATTACAAGTGTGAAAGTTTGTCATTTTAAAAGACCATTAACCCTTTCAGTCCCAGTTGTATTGGTAAACTCTCCTAACCGTAGCCCATACTTTTCATTGGACAAGTTCGGGAGAATTTGCTTTTCATCTTTAGTAGTTCGCTTTGTTTGATCAATTCTCATTTTCTTAGTACCAAGTTTCTTATTTTGTATGTGTTATATAAGGAGAAACTATATGTTAATGGCTGACTACGGTAGAAAGGGTTAAATGCATTTTGATGGTCAGTTCTAGATAATTTTATGTCAGGGATGTGTAAAGATACTCCATCTTTCCAAAATTACTTGCCATAAGAATATTTTGGGCTGACTTTAAAAGTTAGAGTTACTGTATGTTACTGTTTCAATTTAAAAAGTTATACTAGCTTGTTCTTTGAAAGGCCATAAATAAGTTTAATAAAAATTAGTATAAGTTTACAAAAACAACAGCATCATGAAGAATATAGTTTATAGAACCTTACTTGAGTCAAAGCAATACTTTTACATCACAGCACTTGTAAAACTATCATTGGTACCTTGAAAGAACTGCAAATGCCTTAGCAACTGGTCTGAAATTCACTCTGAGATTGCAGAATGAAATTCGATGACTTTTCCGTGACCCAGAAATACAAAAAATCAAAGAATCCACTCCAGCAAAACAGACTACTCAAACTTTAATCCCACTTAAAAGGCCAATTACACCTTTTGAACAATGAAGGACAGGACAACATTCTTGAACTTAGAAACACTTAAAGTAAGTGTTTTTGAATTTGGTCAAAACTTTTGAACAACTTGTAAACAATAATTACGGTGACAGACTCAAACGTTTAAGATTTCGCTTCTGAGAAATTCACATCTGCAAGGTTTGTATGTGTAAAAAATTATCGATTGTTGAAAACGTAACTTTTCACATGTCTCACACTTACTGTCCCAATTTTTTCATGTATGTTATAAACAAGGAGTGACAGAATATTGATCAAATAACAACAACCAATGGCTCCTTTAGGAGCCATCAAATCTGCAAAAGATATGACCAATAAAGCTTCATGTTACAAAGTCAAAAGTGTATGTTAGTTCAAAGTTGAGCTATTATTTGTATCAATTGAAAGAAGCCAAAAATTATATTAGATATTTTCCTTTGCAAAAAAATTCTTTAACAAAATTGAAATGAAGTCAACCTTTCCACATAAACATAGACTAAGTGCTATCGGTATTTTATAATTGCCTGCACTAATTTCGATCTTGGGAACTTTCTACGATTGATGTTTATGATCAATAAACAATTATTCTAGCTCCATATACACATTTTTGCATTCAAAAATAAAACAGACAAACATTCGAAGTATGACTTTAAACTAACTATATCTAAAACTAAGAAACACTAAAACTTAGCTTAGTAATACTTACCTTGCTGTGACTACAATAATCTAGCCATTGGAAGAGTCCACCATGTTGGAAAATGACAGATTGCCATGCAGTCGCAGCTAACGACACAACCGATATGGGCTTGGTCAGATATAAGACCCTTTGGAACTTGTTGGGAGATGGAGCTAATTGACTTGGTTGAGTCACCATCTTTTCTCTAATTTAGGTGGCCCTCCAATTTAAGTAATTTATATTTATATTCCAATATAAGGCCATTTAAGCGCCATGCAGCGCAAAAAATAATTGTTTTTTGTGGCTTTTGATATTAGAGTATCAGATAAAAAGCACTCTTTTGCTTTTCTTCTAAAAAAAGCTTTGTATGTTTTGATCCAGAAACAGCGTGTCTGAAGTCACAGGAAAACAATTTTTCAGTAGATCTTTGTTTACTAGCTGAAAGTGGTAACTGTAGCATAAATAAATGCCTCAAAAGTATTGCCGTTTTTCGTCACGTACGATAGTAATATGTCGGCTAAAGTCAAATAATTTATTCCGGCTTGAACTCTGTTGTTCATTTTGCAACAAATAATTCCTTGTTTGAAAAAAATGACAATGCGGTTTTGAAGCACTCAGCAAGATATGTACATTTAAGGTATCAGACGCCCCTTTTCATGTACTTCAATTTTTCGCCTATAGCGCACTGGGTTTTTATTTAAGTCTCACAAAGGTATACATTTCCTTAAAGCTTATTAAAATTCCTATCCAAAAAAGTTACTCACATTTGAATTTGATCTAATCTAAATCTACTAGAGCCTCTTGTTTCTAAAATACAAGTTTTCATTGTGAGGTTCCATCTCAAAAACCAATTAATGCCTCTGCACAGTTTATACTCCATCAAAATGAACGAAAATTGGTTTACAATAACGTTCCAGCGATTTGCATTTAAGCGCATTGTCACTTTTTTATCAAATTGCAAAGTTGAAATTGCTGCTTTGCATCGATAACTGGCAATTTTTGCAAAATTTTTCCAGAACCACATAAAGAAAAAAAAATCCCCAGGACGTTTATGAAGTTCACACCTTTGGCAAGCTCTGTGCAAAATTTGGGGTAAATAGGTTGAATAGTTTTCAAGATGAGATCTACAGAATTTGGCCAAAATACACTAAACTCACTTTCGAGAAAAAGACAAGAAAAGATTTTCACGGCGGAGTTGTTTGTTTGCTCAGTGATAAGTGCTTTCGCACTTGTGCAAATATTCTTCCAATCAGAGTGCACATGTAATGTGAGATGAGCCTAAATTCTTATTATGTGTCATGATGACTGTGAAAAGCATTTTCCAGGTCGGCGACGTTACAATGGTATATTGTTTGTTGCTAACTCCCGGCAAAACGCAGAAATATGTTTTGTATTGACCTTTGCTAACCGGGTTTCAATCTCTTTTCTTCTATCTCGCTTTTCAAAATGAAATGCTCTACAAAGTACCAGGCTCAACTAAAAGAGAAACAAAAAGAGAACGACCACAGCTACAGCAGCTACCTCAGAATGGGGAAAATTCAGTCAAGAACAGACCTTGACCTCCATAACAACAACGGTATTTAGAAGAAATGAGGTAATAAATGTGCACGGGTGAGTTGAAATACAAATACAATCTAACAATGTCATAAAGTTCTCCGACCCTGCACTACCGTATTCGCTATCTATACTTTTGTTTTCAGCTCACCTGAGTTATAATTGTTTGTTTGACTGTTATTGATCAGAATCGATGGAAATGATTTTAATTCATCATTGGAAATGTCTTCTGTGCATGCCAGTCAACGCGCAGTTTTTATAAATGTCTCATTGTCTGCTCACAATCAAATCATCGAGGTCCCCCTGTAAATTTTCTGCCGACACAATGGTAAGCTGCTTAGCCTGTTTGTCAATTGGTTGTTCTGTTCTCTTGATGTTCAAGTGGCCAATCTTCATTTGACTTGCACTGGCAGGAGCTTTCTTGTGATCCTGGCCAAAATCAGTCGTGTGCTGCATGACTGGATTGAGCGATCAATTGCTATGACATCATATAGTCTTTCATTCATGTGTCATCACCGAAAAACCACACTCAAAATGTAAACACATTCGAAAAGCTTTGTGGCTCAAGACTTTTAAAACAATTTTCGCTATATCTGAAGAAGGAAAAAAGACTTTGCTTTCAAATTTTCACATTTGGTAGCTAAATGCTTGGCAGTTTGACAGGCTAAAAAAAAGAAATGGGTGTATTTGGCTTAAAAAGGTCAGTCTGGTACCTTAAACAAAGTTTTCAGGGTTTTCTTTCAGTTTTAAATAGCACGATGCTCAGCATAGTGAAAAAGTCGGAATTTGAGGGATTATAATTAACTATTCACAACAGCCAATTTCAAAAAGTCAGGATGTATTTTGTTTTTGCCAAAGGAGAATTGTGTGAGCACTTTAATGGCTTCTTGGGTTCTTGATACAAGTAAACAACGTGACAAAGATTAACTTTTGTGTTTTTGGCAGTGTTTCACAGCCGCAATGAAATTTGAAAAACCTTTTTAGTGAAAAAATGAGTGCCTCATAATCGAGATTTTGTTATATTGTTGATAGTTTGTGGTTGCAGTTTGGGTTTCATTCCCCGTGCCCACCATATTCATATGATGCTGGATTTGACGCCCAAAATAGGTCCCGGCTCTTCTGTCAGACCCTGACAGGCCCAAAAATCGCCATTTCGGTTCGGGTCTGGATCCTACTTTTGATGCAGATGAAAGATGGTGACTGGAAGAAATTGAGGATTGATCTGAGTGCCATTCGCTCTTCTGTTGCCGAGTCGCTGTCTGCCGAACAGGATCTTAAATTAAAAATTTCTCAAATTTGTGATTTAAAAAATGTAGATAAATTTTTAGTTTCTTCAATCAAAGTTTACCTAGTTTGTCGCTTTGGTCTCGCCAAAGTAATCGCAGCCAAGGAAGTACTCAATGCCACCACATGTTTACTTTTGCATATTGCAAAGAAAAAGATTGGGGAGGTTTTATGTGTTGGAGACCCGGACCTCGCAAGCATTGTATTGACGTTTCGTCAACTTACTGTTGAAGAAACGACATGCAAAACTACTCTGGCACCTCCCACCACAACATGTTTAGCTTGCCAGGAGCACCACCAGCCCACTACAGTGCGTGTTTATTCTTCGAAGGGGCTTGTGGCTGCTGAGAAATTTTTATTACGCTGTAGGAAGTGCGGCATATTTTATTGCTACAGCCGGTACAGTAGCAAAAGTACTGGGTGGAAGCTGTATTCAAGTCCAAGAAACCTCATCGAAGCATCCGATTGTTGTTTCCTTACGCGGGACATTTTTGACTGGATGGCTTCGTTCAGGTAATTTATTTTCATTAAACTGTATAATTGAACATATTCATATATGTGTTTAAATTAAGAAAGTTTGAATGTTTGTTCTTGGGTTAGTTTTCTTCAGGGTTACTTTCTAAGTTTCTTTCAGAATGGTTTTATAATTTTCAAAAAAACTTTATTCATTTAAAATTAAATGTACATATACACCAATGCTTTTAAAACGTGGCTTCATAGTTTCAAAAACTTAAGTTTTGCTGTTTTGCAAAAAAGGTGAACATAAAGATAATTCATTATTTATTGCAAATACAAGTTGAATTTTGTAGAATTCTAGTTTGAATTATTAATTTGGCTTTCACCTTTTCTTCACATCACTACCATGTGGTTCTTGTGAACTTTTTAACAATTTTAACAATGTTTTAGTTTTCCATTTATTGTATGTAATGCAAATATGCATTTCTCGTAATTTGTAGTTTACGAGTTCCTTTTATTTTAATAAGTGTATTTCTTGTAATTAGATTAATGTTTTGTCATTAGCTAATATAAGACAAATCCACAATTTATGGGGTTGGCAACTTCAATCAAAATTATTAATATTTTTTTAATATTTCAATTCCAAAAACCATGCTATGGGAAGCGTAAAGCCCCCTTTTTGTAAAGCTTAAGAAGCTAGACTACATTTCGACAATCCTAAAACATTGAACACCTGTGATCATTTTTCTCAACCCACTTTTGATCGACCTGTGATGTTTCTGTGCAGTCTTCAGAAAAATGTTAATTTTCCCACTCTCTACCTGAATTTGTTTTAAAAAATGGATTTTTTTGTTTTAGGGGTAGTAGCTTGGAGGGATTATTCAACATTCAGATTTTTTTTTACAGAAATCAAAAATCTTTAATAGTTTTTTTGAGAAATTACTGCTTTTTTACAACCAACTTGATTCAAATTTTGCGCGCATATATAATTAGTCACGTGCTACCATGGCTACCGCTTCGTTTATTTGAGAAAAATCGGTTGAAAACTCGCAATAAACCCCACTTTTTCCCATTTCTTTTACACTCATATTATTTTAGGAGCCTGGGCACCAATCTGCTTGGGGTCTGATAAATTTGAATGCATTGGTGGGCCCTCTCAGGGGTATTCGCTTGGTACATCACTTGAAAAGATTCGCTCGACAAGAAAATTTTATGTGTTATCTATATTATCACGTGTTTTTATTGAGGTTTAGGGACTTTTTTCCCTTCATATTTTGGAAATAATGTTTAAGTTCTCAAAAGCAAGGAGTTTTCATGGAAAGAATCGATGGGATGTGGAAAAGGAAAAGAAAACAACAAGAGAGTTGGTGAATGGACGTGTCAACAATGGCAACGACAAGTCTAATTTTCCACCATCTACCAGTTACAGCAGTCAAGATAGTTCTTCTAGCAGTCATGCTAAGACTGCCAGTTGGAAAAATAATGGAGAAAAGCAGCAAAAACGTAGCTGATAAAAGTCCGAACAAGGGTGATTGCACAGAGGGCCCAAGTGTCAAACAATCTCCTTGGATAGCTCAAGCAGCTGCTCGCCAAGCTTCAGCGGCCGGAAGTGGATATTTCGAAGAGCCAGATCCTGGTTACCGGTTTATTCATCTGGATAATGTCCTTCGCTTATTTGAAGCAAGCCATAAATGTAAAAATGCAGACATCCAGTTTATTGAAGACCAAGCTAAACGCTATGGTCAGAGTGCATTGTTTTCTCTCAGGTGTTCACTATGCAAAAAGACAACTTATTTGCAAACGGTGAAGAATAATGGAGGATCATGGTCTTTACATAGTGCAGTAGACATCAACCGCAGGCTAGTCTTTGCTGCATTAGAAACGGGCATCAGGAGAGAGGGAATGGCAACAATTTGCAGCATTCTTAATATGCCACAACCTATGTCCTCAGAGGCATGGAATGATCACCAGTGTGCTTTGTATCATTTGCACAAAGCTCAGTCAACAAAAAGTCTTGAAGCCGCAAGATTGAAATTACAAAAAACTCTTGGAGTTGAGAATCCAGACGAAATTATTGATGTTGGTGTTACATATGATGGTACTTGGTCCAAAAGAGGCCATACAGCAAAGTTTGGCTTTGGATTTGTTATATCTGTGGACACAGGTGAAGTTTTAGACTTCAACTTTAAATCGAAGATATGCCCTGAATGCAACAGCCAGAAGTCTGAGAGAGAAAGTGAAGAGTACAAACAGTGGTATGAAGGCCACAAAAGTGTATGTAGTAAAAACTATGATGGAACAAGTGGGAACATGGAAATTGTGATCGCACAGGACTGCTGGCGACAGTCATTAGACTTTGGGACGCGATATAAATATATGGTTTGTGATGGGGATTCAAGAGCATACAATGCTATATGGGATATTTATGGTGTGTGTGCAACATGTGACCATCATGAAAGACTGAACCGTTCCTCTCGGGAATATAAAGATTGGACTGCATCAAATGACTTTACAATTTGGACAAAAGAACATGAAAAAGAGACAGCAGATTGCAGTCGAGTGCATAAACTCAACTGCATAGGGCATGTTCAGAAAAGGATGGGCAAAGCCCTTATTGAACTGCAGAAAAAAACCAAAAGGAAGCTTGCAGATGGAAAACCAATTGGAGGAAAGGGCAACAGATTGTCAGATCCAACAATAAAAAAACTTCAAGAATATTATGGTGCTGCAATTCGCCGTAATGTTAATCGTAATGCCAAAACTTCCCAAGAAATTGATGCTACAACTGGTAAATTGAAGGAGGCTATCATGGCAATCCTTTACCATTGCACGATGTTTTATGACCCAGAGGAAAGGCACAAGTGTTGTTTAAATCAGTTTTGGTGCCCCTACAAGGACACTGAAAAGGAGGCGGAGAAGCAAAGCCTGGACCCTGTGTTTCTCGATGTGCTGAAGCCCATATTCATCCGTCTAAGTTATTGCTCTCTCTTGTTTAGGTGCCTGCAAGGATATTCCCAGAATCAATGAGCCTGCAATCCATCAGCGGTTAACCACCAACATACCTCGCAAAGATGACAGCCAGGAACGTGAAGGTAGAACTTGCACTGGCGGCTTTCGAGGCTGAATTCAGCCGAAACGGGTAAGCAATTTTATTTTGTTATACAGTTAGTTTCTTTTGTGGAAAATTCATCTACATATTATTTTTTAGGTACGGATCAGCACCACCAGGTCTGCTGTCACTTTTGCGGCAGCAGAAAGTGAAGCCCTGTTTAAGTGCAGTGACTGCAGGGTAAAGAATTTACAAGAGGCGTTTTTGCCTTCTATGGGTATGCAGTTTCAATTGTTTTTCACAAGCTTTCTGTGTTATATGTAACACTGATCATCAGAAGCTGATGCGGCGTTGTTTGCTTTCTTTCTATTCGGATAAAAGCTTTCCGCAAACTTGTTCCTCTCTTCACACCTTGACCTCGTGCAATGCGGTATATTTTTTAAAAGAATCATTTTGCTTCCTTTGCACTAAACTCATAACATTATAACCAAATAAAAGGCGACTAATCATCTTTGCTCCGCAATTAAAGTAACTTTGTCCTTTTCTTGAAACCGTGTTGGATTCGCAAGTTTATGGCATTTGTCTAAATTATGGTTTTCTTCTTCTAGTTCAGCAGCGGTAAGACTCTGGTTGGCCCAAAGGACAAGCCCAACAAATGTATTTCCAGAGTCGCTGAAAGAAGTTGTACGAAGGATTGTAGCTGGTGATCTTGTTGATCAACCAGATCTCACGCATTCCCGAGTAAGTTTTACTACTATAAACCCTAAATATACATTTTATTAGTTCACCTCATGTGACTCGATCCAAACAATGGGACTTTACATCGCCGTGGACAACTGCCATTTTGAAAAATCGAAACTAAGAATTCCACTGCATGCAGTGGAGTACCAGAGATTCTACTCCTCAGTTTTTACCTACTGGCTTCCTTTTTGCAAGATACGTTTTTCTTATTTACGCTTTGGAACTATGCCTTTTTCCCGATCTATGTTTACACTATCGTCATGCATCCCTTTTTTGTTCAACTATAAAAGTAAAAGTGTAACTGCAATGTTCTTGTTTTCTTCAGGTGTACCATGTCACCATTGGCAATTTCTTTTGTCGACTGTTAAGTGGCCAGCTGTACCAAGGCATTGGTATTTTAGTTCGAAGAGTTAAGGATTTCATTTAAAAATGAAAAAATTATGTGACCCACTGTCTCTGACATTGATTTTAGACTGATAATTTTGAAAGTATACGATAGTTTTGAAAGTGCTACTTCTGTGGCAAACAAAGAAATTGTACACAACAAGTTTTACTTTTTTTATTTTATTTTAAATTCATTTTATTCATGAAATGCAAACTGTAATTTTGAATATTTTCCATGCGAAGTTGTCATAAAGAGCGATTCATTGTAATACTTCAGAGTTTTGGTCAAAAACAGGCAGCAATTGGCTGAAAGATACTGATAGTGATAGTGTTTCGTTGAGACCTGGGTCTCTTCTGATGCACTGAACAGAGAACTGATTGCACGTGCTTCTCATTGAAGAGCTGAGAGTCACTGGAGAGTCAGCACAAAATTTATCTGGAGAGTCATTTGGAACGAATTGGTATTCTAAGAAAACGTCGCAGCTCTGCATTTGGTATTTTTGCGTCTGTGTTTCATTATATTTTTATTATTCAACCAGATCCAAATATCATAGCTGTGTGTACTTTCCCTATGTGCTCAACAGATGACCAATATCGGGGATAAAGCTGTGCTTGTTTTTATGGTGATTTTGTGTTTGCTTTTAATTTTTGTTTCCTTTATGTTGTTTTTGCATTGCGCGAACGGAGATGGAGTGGGCAAGCCCATCGGAAACTTGAGCAACAGGTGTTCCGCTTGGATTCTGTCATGATTCATAGCAGATGGCGTTGCAAAACCCAAACAGCTCAAATCCAATGACCCAATGACCACCAAGGACCTGGCGACTTCCATAACGCATACAAATCTTTTAATTGCATGTTTCCTTAACTTAATGCCGTACTCTAACATATTTGAAATATTAACCGGATTTTCAGTGTGTAGAATTCTTGATCTTGAGCAAGCTGGATTATGCAAGGTTTATGTTAGCTGTAAGTATTTCTTGTTGGGGGGAGGGAATGGTAGGGAAACAAAAAACTATAAAAGTCTATAACTTCCGAACCGTTGCTCTAATTTGATTCTGGATTGGCATGATGATAGATACGGACATTGTTCCCTTTTGTGCTAAACAACACCTGACTGGTTGCTATAATAACGGACAAATCGTAAGCAAACCGGTTATTTTAGCTATACGAGGCCGTATTTGACTAGAACTCTCGAACTACAACTAGTTGAGAGGTCTCTTTTGGCACAACTTCAGTTTATTATCTCCAGTTTTGAAATAATTTCTCCATTTGTCCGTTGCTGAAGGAATGAAGAACTAACAAGGTGTTTAAACAGCACACTTTTGCACATGCCCTTTGGCCATGCACTTAATGCTTGACCAACTTTAGTTAATAAATTTGCATAGTAACAATCATACCTTAATCTGCAGCCTTCAATTAATTTGGTCTGTTTTCTTTTTTAACTACGAGTTTACACATCTCGTGATTTCATTTACTTCATCATTCAATATGGGAAGACGCGGACGTGTCGCACATAGAAGTGGCAAGGAGAATGCTGCAGCGGGAAAGTTGGTGAAGGAACTGCGTAGTGGAAGGTTGGTGAGAGCTGTGGAGGAGGCAGAGGTGGTGGAGGCGGTCAAAGTGGCAGCAGGAGGAGCAGGTGTAGCAGGAAGAGGTGGTGCAGGAGCAGTTGTGGTGGAGGCGGAAATTACAGAG
>JAOEJI010186676.1:0-12015 GCA_025448255.1 Umimayanthus chanpuru | reverse complement strand
CATGGTCAGTTGATTTCCCATAAATGGTATAACTTGGGGTTTAAAAAATCCCAGAAATGGAAAAATGTTGGGTACTACAAATTCCATTAATGGGAAATTCATGGTCAGTTGATTTCCCATAAATGGTATAACTTGGGGTTTAAAAAATCCCAGAAATGGAGAAATTATGGGTACTATGAACCCCATCATTGGGAAATTCATGGTCGGAGAAAATCCCAGAAATGGTATAAGTTTGGGTCGGTAAAATCCCAGGAATGGAAAAATGATGGGAAAAAGCAATCCCATTTTTGGTTTTGGTAGCACTTTCCCAAAGTTGGGAAAACCCCAACATTACCCCGTGAAAATCACAATAATTTCCCCGATATGGGATATTGAAAAATTTTCCTGTGCCATTTGCATTAGATTCGGCATGTGAAATTTGACGTTTGAACTGATAAGCCCAAATGGGATTTTGCATCTAGCTCAGAAAAAACCGGTATTTTGCATGAAGAAATTCACCAAAATTCACCAAAAAATTTCACCAAAAATTTAGGAGAAATTATTGGAAGAATTACGAATATCGTCAGCAAAAAATTCCCAAACTGCAAAAAAAATTTTCTACCGGAAATTTTGGGTTATCGCAATCCACGAAAACTTATTCCCGCAAAATACAAATAATTGTACAACCGAGAAAATAAATTCCCACAAATTTTTTTCTTGGACGCTATCAGTAGAGCAACAGCAGCATCCTTCAATCTTTAAAACTAACTTTGTTGCTTTGTTTTGTTATTTAGTTTATCCAACACTTTTCCCATACTGTTTTTGGAGGTAACGCTTTAATGGTGCTTGCCATTAGACTGTGGAATATTCACAACCAACATTTTTTGGCAGATTTAGGGGTTGCCGTTGAAGGTGTCGCAGATGGAGGTGTCACCGTAGGAGGTGCCGCAGCTGGGGATGCTGGTAATGGAGGTAGCGCTTTAATGGTGCTGAGTAACTATAATGGTAGTCTTGACATTAGACTGTAGAATATTCACAACAAACATTTTTTGGCAGATGGAGGGGTCACAGTTGAAGGTACCCCAGGTGGAGGTGCCGCAACTGAAGTGCCGCACACAGAGGTACCGCAGTTGGAGGTCCCACAGGTGGAGATGTCGCAGGAGGAGGCCCCACAGATGGAGATGTCGCAGGAGGAGATGCAGATGGAGATGTCACCTTTGGAAGTACCGCAGATGGAGATGCCGCAGTTGGAGGTACAGGAGGTGGAGAGAGTATGTATAACTAGACACTGTCTGGCGAGCAAGCTATAGTTCTTTTTTCTTTTGGTTATAACTTTAGGGTGACGTCACCAGTACAAGTGAACAGTACATAATTCTATATATCTCGAGATTGCTTCGGGTCCATCACCCGCAGCAGAAATTGTAGATACCTCGATAATGGCTCAGTGGATGTTCACCATTCCACTGGGGATCCAACAACAATACTTTGTTCACTCTTGTACATTTTTACAATAAATTATAATAAATAACACTAATGCACAAATACAATATAATGTAACAATCAGAGTCTGGTTCATCAATGATGGCATCGTTATCAGTCAAGGGACAGTAGGGAAATTATACATCCTTAGCTGACGTTGTATTGTTTTATCGCGTGACTTTGATGTACGTTTTGCTATTGTTTCAGAAAGGAATACTGGTAAAGGACGAAAGACCACTCGCAATGAAGGCGAGTTATTTTGGGGGGTTTCGTGAAGAAGAAAATCATCCAGCTGAACACCTATAAGGTGGTTATCAGACAATTTTGTAATCATTCGTATGATTTCAGACCTAATAATACACATGAAAAAATTCTTGATTCTGATTGGCTGAGAACATGCTGTGGCTTGTTATCAACAATTAAACATATTTGACAATATTTTCGAACTTTGTAAGTTTTGTCGATAAATTTATGCATCACATGACACGTGTGCGAGCGTCACTTCCGATCCGGTACTGCCTGTATTTTTTGCTGGTAAATGTTTTCACGTGTGTTATTAAAAGGTAATCATACGACTTTTCTTGTTCAATTTGGAATTTATTTGCACTCTTGCGTTTTTCAAAAAAAAACACTCAAATAAATTCCAAATTGAACTCGAAGTCGTATGATTACCCATACAAATCGCATTTCACTCAGTTCAGTTATAAATAATTCAACTGAAAAGCCTAAAAACAAGCCCTTCGCGGACACAAGTCCAGCCTCAAGTCCCAACATGGTCTCGAACTTGAAATGACGATTATCCTCATACACCTTATTCAAAAAAGGTTGTCTTCTGAATTGTTGCATTGTTGCATACCCAGACCGCAAAGCACCATGGATGTAACGAATTTTTAAATAGCATTGCAGCTACCTACTATGAGACAGCGACATTCGTGTATTAGCCATGGAAGCAATGTGGACCACAATGCTTTGCGGTATTGGCATGCAACAATGTATAAATTCGTTACATCCATGGTGCGTTGCGGTCTGGGTATGCAACAATGCGCAATGCACAATGCACAATTCAGAAGACAATCTTGTTTGAATTAGGTGTATGTTAAATGCTCTTGAAATGATGATTGTTATCATTCTGGTGACTTGTCTAATTTACATGCGTTGTTGTCCCACATTCATGAATGTATATGAATAGCACAAGCATAAGCTCCCTCCTTGGGTGGGCGGTGAGGGCTAGGTGGATGGAACAATCAGAAATCAGTCTAGTGTATCGCTGTTTTCAAAACATCATTAGTTCTATTCATCATTTTCACACTACGTTCTATTCATCCTATCCATGGTGTTCACACTACATTGATTCTATTCATCATGTTCACACTATTCATGAGACTTTGAGAACAGCGAGTCACCAGAATGATGATAATCGTCATTTCAAGCGCATTTAACATTGAGGATAATTGTCATTTCAAGTTCGAGATCATGTTCCAAGTCCACACGTTACATAATGCGTGCTTCGCGAGTGCTGGGCAGCTGCGCATAACGTCCTGCTAACTCCTGGAGTGACAGGCAAAACTGGCGTTCTGCCCAGAACCTCACATTTTCCCAAGTCCGTGAGTGCATGCAACGGCTCATAGAGGAAGAGTGGGATCCAAGGTATACCTTCACATCGTGTGGCTCTACGTTGGAGATATTCTGCAGCAGCGTGGCATCCCTTACTGCAGAATCAAGTATGCTGCGACAGTGGTACACTCCCTGGCTATATGGCACAATTACATTCACAGACGTGCATTGTTAAGCGTACACAAGAATTTCATTACAATGGAAACCTACCATGATGTGTCAATGTTAGTGAATGGCTCTATGCTAATAAGCTGTCTCTAAACACTGAAAAATCAAATTTTGTAATTTTTCACCCTACTCACAAAAAGGTAAGCCATGCTATTGATATCAAAATAAGCAATAAAACATTGAAAGAACAAAAGAGTGTTAAGTACTTGGGTGTTGTTTTGGACTCCAATCTCAGTTGAAGACAACACATTGATGAATTAACTAAAACAATTTCTAGAAGTATTGCTGTTTTGTGTAAACTAAGACACTTTGTTCCTTTGAAAATACTAAGACAAATTTACTATTCGATTATTTTTCCATTCCTTACCTATGGTGTAGTGATATGGGGAAATACCTATCAAACTAATCTATATCCATTAGTGACAATTCAAAAGAAAGCACTTTCAAGCACTTTCAAGCACATACATCAGACCTATTCAAGAAATTTAATTTACTTAAGGTCATGGACAGAATTAAACTTTACACTGCGACATTTATTGTATCAATTTTACAAAGGCCTTCTTCCTAAAAGTTTCAGTGATTTCTTCACACCGGTATGTAACTGTCACCGATATAATACTCGACTTGCCTCATAATCGAGTTATTGCCTACCTCAGTCAAGAACAAATTATGGAATCTTTAATATCAGATTTTCTGGTCCAAAACTACGGAATTTTGTCAAATAATCTATAAAATCATTAAGTATCTTTTTATTCAAAAAGAAATATAAACAACTGCATATCCTGGCCTATTGATAGTTTTTTTTTTCGTCTTTTTTGTCTCTTTTGCTTTGTTTTTTTTTGTGTGGGTGTGTGTTTGTGTATGTGTGGGTGTGTGTTACTCAGTGTGACTGCTATTTAGCTTAGATAAATATTCGCCGTATATTACGTTACTTAGTGTGACTGCTATTTAGCCTAGATATACATTTACCGTATATTTAATTGGCACTTTTGTAATATAGAAGTACTTTATAGTCCTACGGGCAGGGGCCTTCTCTAATATTTAAGGCTTCTGTCTGTAGTACTATATCATCGTCAAAGGAATTCTGATCATTAATCTTTGTAAAGGCCACCTGTTTTCAACTCGCCTCCACTTATACTTAAGGATTTTTAATGCATTATATAAAACTTAATGTAAACCAAAGTGCAAATAAATATATTATTCTTGTTGTCGTGCTTATGTTACATATTATAGCACATAAAATCGGAACTAAGAGTACAAATAACTACTTTTTGAAGTTGAAAGGGAAACGTTATTACATTTGTTTTGGAGTTGTAGAGTAGTATAAAGATTTGAAAAACTATAGAAAACTGGCTTATAAAATTTGAAATCCTTCCTGAAACAAAAAGTATAAGAAAAGCGGATTGCCTTAGGTCTGAAAAGTGATTATGAGACACCGGTAATTAGCTTAAGTATTCTTCTCGCAAGAAGTCACATATACACAAATTAGCAGGAAAAGAGCCAGATTTTCGAAGATATTTTACAATTATTAAAACAACGCGCAATTTTCGAAAACCAGGCATTTAAAAACACCATATTCAAGGGAAAATGGAAACCGTTAATGATTTCCTCGCTAGAAATCAGTCAGATTGGTTTTGTTTCTGATTTTCCCTTTCTACCCAGTCTGTGTAGTAGGATTAGAATAAACAAATATTTAGTTTTTCGTACCTATCTGGACTCAGTCTGCATAAATGGTGTTCTTTCCTCGTTTCGCCGAACATCCTTTAAATAATCTTGTACGAATAGAGTCAACGCGAATTCTCTGCCCATTGTCAACTCTTATTTGATCCCAATAGCCATACATTAGAGTTATTGCCCTGCAAAAATTACCCGGGGGTACTTTCGAAATTTTAGGCTGGAGGTGTGCCGCTGGGACCCCAAAAGCCTGACCCTGTTCCTGACCAAGAAAAGCTTTTAAATGATACCCTGTTCTTGACTCTAAGCAAGAAAAGCATACCCTGTTCTTGTCAAGTTTCGTAGCATATTTTTTATTGAGAGTATGTTTTATACATCAGCCGTTATGCTTTAGTTGTAACATCTACTTGAGCAAAACAGCGTTATAATTTCGTGCAATATCCAATAACAAAAATGTGCTCCGGCTTAATATTTTGGAAGCACTAACAAACACTAACTAAAACTGCTAGAAACGCAACAGAAGCAGAAATATTCAAAAATATGTACACTTGCTTTGTTTTAGATGGTTAATTTAGTCATGCTGATCTGAGAGCAGGTCTAAATTTAAGAATTTTCAGTTTTCATTGCCGACATACTGAAATTGGCAAAGTTTACTACAAGGATAGAGCTGACAAACGTAAAAGCTGCTCCATTTATCTTGGCAACACAATAAACATCAAAAAGTAAGTTACGTTAGAATAAATTCCAACCAATGTTCAAATGTGTTTCTACTGCAACTAGTTACGATACTTAACCCTATCCAGACTGGGTAGGAAAACCAAAGTTGGTGACTTTTCCTAAAATTTTATTGGGAACATTTTGGACTGCATTTTTTGACATTGGTAGCTAGCTATTGCCATGGTACCTGCCACGACAACAAAGATCACAATATTTGTTTATTCTAATCCTACTACACAGACTGACAATGATACTGACTTTTACTTGACCATTTCGTTATCGAATAACGTCGGTGAAATGGAACATAATGAAACGTGAATAAAATTTAACACAAAACCTGTACCCAATTTCATGAATATTTAAAGAAACTAAAAGCACTTATTGCCTATTTCCATTCTGTTAGAATCACAATTCAGAGCGTAACTGGTTCGAAATCAATGGTGGCGTAAACTACCCCGTGAAGGAAGTTTTGGTCATGATGGAAAGAGAGGGTCTGTTAAACATGGATGAGGAAGCAACAAAATATTGCATCTCGTGGTTCACAGTACAAGTTGCAAGAGTGGGAATATCCCATTCAGTAGGTGCTTGGAACTGTCATCACATTCCAGGTACAATGTTTTTACTATTTTTGTACATGAGTGCAACCAGAACAAATCTGGAAATGGTAGGTCTTGCATGTTCTCGCTACTTACCACCATTTACTCAACCAAAAAAAGGTCATCGAAATGACTTTACTTTTGTTTATTGAATGAATGAAATAATAAAGCTTTATATACTTGGACTTTCAGGTCCCAACGCAACTTAAAGACGGATTACGCATGCGAAATTACCCAACACGGAATTCGAACAGTAAGGGGGTCACCTAAATTAGTTTGGTGTATTTGGCATCGATCCTCTCAGGAATAATACAGAAATGCAACTCATTAGGTTAAGGGAGTTTTCAAAACATTTTCCAAGTTTTCCAGAAATATTTCACCAAACTGTAATCCAAAATCAATTTTTGTTCTGCAATGCCCTCTTAAATTTAATAATAACCTACATATAACAATGGTATCTAATGTCGTTTATTTTGTTTTGTTTCCTAATTACATGCTGCAATCTGTATGTGTAATACACAACAGCATTTCTCACCTTTTGTACAGTATGAACACTATAACAGTGACAAAAAAATGCCGAATAATCTGAAATAGTTTAACTTTTTGTTTTAAGCAACGTACCAAATGTAAACGATGTATTAAATGAATAATACAATTTAATTCAGAAAAAACCCAAACTCTTACAAAATATAGGAACAAAACTGTAACTACAATTACTCATTGTGTGGCTTCCATCTAAGTATTAGAATCAGTCTTCAATTGCACGTGATATTACATTGCTGCAAAGGTTACATATGCCCTTCATTTCCTTGGCCCGTTAAAAATATATTTTCTTCATGTTAACTCATATTATAGTCATAACCGAGGTTCTAGAATATAAACAATATAGATTTACCGAAAAATGTAAACTGAAACTACGAATAGTGTCAAGCCTACTAAACAGAACGAAGTTTTTCTTGGCTGGTTACTCAAGCCTTTTCAAAAGAGGAAAAAGGTCAAAGATGCTTTTGAGTTCAAGTTTATTAATAAAGCCTTCGTTGTTTTTGCAATGTGGACACTCTTCGTTTTCTGCAAACCATTTGTTTGTACAACCTACACACCCAATCACCCTGTAGCAGCAGCTGGAAACCACAAATACCATCTTTTGTAACATGAAGGTATATCGAGCAAGTCAAAAGATCTCTAACTACCCAGCCTAGTTCATATGTGAAGCTGCAGCAATTTTGCTGTTTCTGCATAAATGTAGTCAAGCTCTCAATTCGATCATGTAGCTTCTGAACATCTACCCGAATGTCACTAACAGTACTCGATACTTCTCTTATATGATCGCCCTCTTCATCATCACTGTCTGATTCTCAGTTTTCTTCCTTTTTTCCTTCTCCCTTTTCCCTTCTTGTCTCTTCGGCTCTCCACTCTGGCGTACTCTTCAGCGCTGTCAGCATAGAATTTTCGCGACTTAGTTCCCAAAAACTCTGAACCTTTTAGAATTACAGATGTTAGTACTTCTTGGTTTCTTTTGTAACTAGCATAATTGCATTCTAGAGGGAGTACATAAAAGTATCGTGAACACACTGCCTGTTATAAGGTAATACGATCTTGGCTTTTGTTAATAGGGAACTGGTGTTGTCTGTAGCAGTGCAGTACTTCTGCATGCAATGTATCACAACTACACTTAATGTTTAATATTACTGACATAGGAACTTGCAATGATTGTACTGACATTACTTCTGATGTTATAATCAAAAAAAAGAAAAGTTGAAATCAAGACAAGAGCTTTTAATGTGCAAATGCACAAAAGCAAATGAACTCAAAGGGGAGGGGGGAATAAACAAAATTTAAATAAATAAGCTACCAAGTTTTAAAGTAATTTATGGGATACTCTATGGAACCTAAGTTACTTTGCACGTGATCTGTGACATCATTGGTATTGCACAATAGCCTTTTTAAGAATCCAACTGCAGATGGCAGTGATGTATTTTGTACTGTATCAAACTTTTAAGGCCTTCCCGGTAAATTTGTGTTATAACAATTTATAGTCATTCACCAAATAAACAACTGAAAATCACATACCTCTTGTAGTGTCACTATCTCTTATTTGGTATCCCTGGCTGTCTAATATTACAAAGGTTTCGTTGTCATCGTTCAAGTACTGCCTCACAACTTCGGCCACATCATTGATATTACACTGCACATTGTTTAAGCTCAGCTACACATTCGGATTTTTATGTCATGGTCGAAGGTGCCCATCAGAACTGTGTGTTTAATCGTTTCCGATATGCATTTTGAGGCGTTTCCTTTGAAATCAAAAGCCTATCATTGAGCAGTGGATCCTAACCAGTAGGCTTGGGAATGGGACGTCAGTATCATGCGGGATGTTTAAGGCTGCAGCACCCGATGATTCGGCATCGCCACACACTCTCAGAGTTGATCTTTCTTGGAAATGCGTGCATTCAAACGTTCCAAGAGCCAATGGAAATCTTGTCACTATCGAATTCATCCTCAAGATAGATGTCTGTCGGTTCAATCTTCAGTGAAGGAGAAAAAAAAAAAGCAAACAAAAATCAATTTTTGAAAAAAATAGCTCAAAAATATTGTATCATTTTAAAGTCACGCCAAGAAATGAAAACGTCACCAATCTCGAAAACTGAACCGAGCTTCATACAAGTTAGGTCATTTTCGTGCAAAAAAATCCTTTTCTCTGATATATGATCAAACTTTGTTAGGCCTAGTATCAATCTGGCAGCAAAATTCTGTACCAACTGAAGTTTTTTCAAGTTGGATTTAGAAGTGTTGCTCCAAACAGTCAAGCAATAAAATAATCTACTGAAAATGAAGGCATACGACAGCAGGAGAGTTTTCTTATCTAGCAAGTACTTTATCCTATTTATCTGAGCGAGCTTGTACAGGCACGAAGAAACTGTCTTAGATATGTATTCATTATACGATAAAGTTTTGTCAATAAAAACTCCAAGGTCTTTAGCTTTGGGAAAAGGAGAGATCTCTTTCCCAAGAAAGGTCACAGAAAACCGGGCAAAGTATCAAAATCTTTAATTTACCCTAAAACAGTTGAAGAGTTCTGTGAGACGCCCCATGTAAAGGAGCTTGGTTTTAACGGGGTTGTCCAACAGGGAATTGAGGCAACACCACCCAGCTATTTCGACCAGGTCTAAATTCGGTAGTTGGATGGCCTTAAGCATTTCGCATGGTTAGAAGAAACGTCTATTTTGAACATCGTTGACAAAAACTCTTACAAGGTATAAAGCTGAACCTCGCTGTGTGCAGAAAACAGGTGGACTAGCTATTTTTGCTTACTGTATATATTATTAAAATTTTGATTAAAAATTATGCAGGAAATACGTTACAATTTGGGAGTGCTTTCAAATTTTGCTCCCCGGGGGAGGGACAGTGATAGCTTTTTGTGGAAGAATATTGGCCCTGGGTAGGGGAAATTTACAAATGTGTTGGTGCAAATGTCTAGGGGTTCCCTGGGGTCAACCCCCCGGGATGGCCGCTGATAAGTGCATTATTGGGATCATCAAAGCCACCTGATTTTAAAATGGGAGTTACTTCTGAGATTTTCCAAGCTCTGGGAAACGTACATGCGGCAAAAGAGTTATTGAAAATGCTTGTAAGAATCGGAAGCGTCGCTGGTAGACTATATTTGAGGATTTTAGCACATATATTGTTTATTCCAGGAGCCTTGTTAGGAGGTGATTTAATTTTTTCAACTTCCGCCTCGGTTACTAATTGGAAATGACCACTGGCCGTGCTGGCTGCTGTTGTTAGTCTAAGGAGAACTATTGTGGTCAAAGTTGTGCTCTTGAGCTAACAATTTTGTTTCATCTGCCGTGGCTTTACCTACAGAGATATAAAATTCATTAAATTTATTTGCAAGAGTTGCAGGATCTTCGGTAGATTTTTGAGATGTTTTCTTCCTTGGAACGCAACAGTTTATTGTTTTCCATATCAAATTCGAGTTTCCGTTACTATTTTGAAGTTCCGAGCGAACGTGAACTTTCTCCACGAGTTGGATTCCCTGCTTAACTTCCTAGCTAAAGAACTTGTACGCATTCCATAGTAAGCGGTCCTTCGTCTTCCTTGCACGTTTATACCAATTATCTCTGGTTTTCATAAATTGCCTTATCTCGGGGGTAATAAACGGATTTGGTTTAGACTTTATTTTAACACACTTGATAGGTGCGTGTTCGTTTAGAACATCGAGAAATAAACTATTAAAAGTATCGACTTGATCGCCTAGGTCTTCAAAAAAACTGACCATATGAAATGGAACATGTAAAAGATCCTCAATAAATTTGTCGGAATTGAAATTCTTGTAACTCCTTGTGGTGATATGTGAGGTTCTAGTCCTTTGCGCTTTTAGCGTCAGTGTCAAATATACCAGGCTATAGTCGCTTATTGTTGAAGATATAACATCGCAAGTATCGACAAAAAGCTTATTTGTTGTTAGAATTACATCAATTAGTGTCTGTGAGGTTTCGGTAGCTATAGTAGGTTTCTCAACGAGTTGAAGTAACGGTTGAGCAAACGTCTATTAAAGCCTGTCCGTCAGGGCAATTTCCGAAGTTGCAGTTCAAATCACAAGTAATATCACATCCAGTGATAAATTATTTGCAGTTTTTGAGTTGTATTTTCAGCCATAGCTGTTGGAAGTTGATGCTTTGTAACAATATGCAAATTCCTCCACCAGCTTTCTGTATACAGCGGTCTTGTCGATATAAAGCATACCCAGAAACTTGAATATCAGCATCACTGGTTGACGAATGTAGCCCGGTCTCGGAGACTGTGAATGTATCAAAGTTGTTTGCAGTTATCTTATCGCTGACGAAGTTGAAATTTTCCCGTGATTGTAGTGAACGAACATTCGGATGAGCGATGGCGACTTTTGATTTAAAATTCTTCCTGGGAGTGTTTTGTGTTTTCCCTACATAATCTCTCGTCATCTCTGGGCCAGGGAGAGGATGGACATCTCCACGTACGATGAGTTTGTTACACCATGCATGCAATGAGCATAATGTGGACGAGTTTGTTACACCATGTATGCAATGAGCATGAGTGGAGTGATGGCACCTGCGCTCATGGACCCACTCCAGGTGAGTATGATCACGATTTTCCGTGGCTTGACCGCAGGATAAGGACTATCAGGCGCTCCGTTCTTCTGAGTCCCAGACTTCTGGCTTCACTCAAGTACTATGTTTATTTTAGGTAGAAAGGGAAATTTCCTTATTTTCTAGTTTAGTCCTTGGGGTTTCTTTCAGTGGTATATGTTTTGTGGGATAGTTGTCTGTTCATGTAAGTTATCTTTCCATACTCATATTCAACATTACTATACAGTTAACTCTGGTTTAGGGGGGTATGCCGGAGGAAATGAAAACCCAATTCCTTAAATAAACACGACCCACCCCCATAACTCAACTTCGAGTGTTACATTTTTTATCACTTTTTTCCTTTATATCTATAGTATCATGTACAACATAAAATGATCACACCGATCTTAATCGGCAAAAAATGGTCAATACTCATATGTTACAATTACAACTAGATATAGTTGTCTTCAATTTCAATGAATAGTGAAACAATTTATAACAAACTACACTATAATTTGCCATATGTAGCATACTGAGGGGCAAATCACTTAATCAGTGCTGTCAGTGTCAACATGTACATTTGCCCCCACCACTGGCTGAAAAATGGACTGACCCACCCCTTTGCTAAGATTCGAAACTTGCTGACCCACCCCCCATATTCCTCCGGCCCACCCCACTTCTCT
>JAOEJI010185565.1:0-12016 GCA_025448255.1 Umimayanthus chanpuru | reverse complement strand
GTAGACGCGTCAGACTCTGCAGCGATGATTCAGACTTCAGCTCCAAATGCGATGAAATGTCTAATTTCTTTTCCGAATGTGGCTATCCTGACAACATCTTATCTAAAGCACTCAATCGTGTCCAAAACGTCAATAGAGAATCTGCTTTAGAACCATCAGCCTCAAACAATGAACAGCGAATTCCTTTCATACTTACTTTCCACCCTAACAATTTAGCCACCAGAAACGCGGTCGTCAGAAATTTTAAAATTCTACAGTCAGATCCAGAAACAGGACCAATTTTTCCTGATCCACCACTCGTCTCATTCAAACACGATCGAAACCTGAGAAATTAATTTGTCAGAAGTTCACTTCCTTCTAATCTAGAACCGGGGACTTTCAATTGCTCTCGTAAAGTTTGCAACACATGTTTCGTTCATTAAATCTAAAACACATTCAAGGACCCAAAGGATCGTACCAAGTAAATGATCATTTCGACTGCACAACCTCCAATATCATGTATTGCATTACTTGTACTCTCTGCAACAAACTCTACATTGGAGAATCAGGCCGTAAATTAGGTGACCACTTTTGCGAACATTTACTTGATGTCAAAAACAAAGGATCAGACCTATCTAAACCCGTGGCTAGACATTTCAATTTCCCGGGCCATTCACACGAACATATCGAAATCTGCGGAATTAACCTACACTCTGGGAACAATGAAACTCGAAAAAGGAAAGAACAGAGACTAATTTTCAAACTCGGGACCTTGGCTTCCAACGGAATCAATGAACGATTTTCATTCGCTTAATTTCAAACGTATTTTTGACCAATTAGATGCTACTAATTTCAACCAATGGCAAAACTTAAGTTTTCGATCCACATAAAGTTATTACCAACTATTTAAACACCGATTTCCCCACAATCCCTCAGCCTGCTCCGACGAAGGGCTAATGCTCGAAACGTCAGCCAAACACCATATCCCACAGGCAAAAACATACCATATTAACTTTTGTTGATCAAACCCATATATATGGGGTAAACAAAGGTTTATCTACGGCGCATTCAAGGACTGGAATTTGCTGGATCCTGATATTAAAACTATCAGTAGCTACAATAGTTTTAAATTCAGATTAAATACATAGATTGCTTAGATTAATTAGATTAAATACATAGATTGCTTAAATTTTTAGATTGCTTAAATCCTGCTATTTTTTTAAATTACTATTACATATTTTATACACAGGACCTCCCTGAAAATCATCCCTAGTGAGTGGAGCTTTTCTGTTAAAATATTATTACCACCAACTCAATTACATATGGCGTTGTTGGCAGGACGTAAATTTGAATGTTCAGTGAACATGCTTTGCTTATGGCGATCAACAGTATCACCAAACATCTTAATCAACATTTTATTGATGAAGACGGTGGTCAGCGATAGCTATGTGAGAAACAGAATGACTCCAAGTGTTAGCAACAAAATTGTCAGAAATGACACAGCAGTTGGTGGATGCTCACGCTGAGATCTGGCCACTTGAGGCGCCATCTTTGACAACAAAAGCTCATGAAGTTGTTTATGTGACCCGGGAGTGGAGAGCGAGGTATTTCATCGATGATACCCAGTAGGTTCCACTAGAGCATTTCATAAAAGAAGTAACTAGAGTCCTCTAGACCAGGAAATTGTCTGAAAAACACCACGTAGACTTCTGTAGTATTGCACCTGAAGGGATCTGCCACAGATGAAATCTGCCTTCTCCATCCCGCTCGAAGATCCAATGCCAACAAGTTACTCAAAGCTCTACATGAAGCATTCGGCAAGCGATGATTAACCACACAAGTGTTCCAGAGAATGTGAATGAACACAGGGTGGCGTACAATGCGTAACGCGCAGTGGTAGATTATCGCGAATGCAACAAGAATCAGATGATGAGAACTACTGATTATCGCAGGAGACAATTTAAGGGGGAAGAATGCAACAGTGTAGCTTTAGCGATTGGGTCCGAGCATAGGGGGTCTGGGGTGAGACAATAAAAACATTAAAGTCACGTGTTGAAAAGGAGAATCGAGTGAACAATAAAAAAGGCAGAGACTTCACTTTGAAACATTCTGGATGTTCTTCACGATTTGTATGGATAGTATATGTTTTACGTATATGTCAGTGTAATAATTTGTTTAGGTAATAAGTATTATTGATTTACCTGCATTTTTACGATTTGTTACGCATATTAATATTCAGTTGAATGGGAACCCGACTAGATTAGCTCACATAGTTATTTCGAGTGCTCAGCAACTATACACTTTAAATTCACATTTTGTAAGTGTAAAAACGGTGCAAATAAATTGTTTTTGTTGCTGTTGTTAAAACCTTCCTTGACATGACAGTTTCATTACAAACCTTGCCCCAGTGACAACCCTGTAGGACCTGACAACATGGAATCCTCAACAAACTGATAACTAGCAATGCTACTAAGTTTACCTCTGCCACTTTCAAGCATTTCAGCCAGCAGTATGGTTTCATCCACACAACCACTAGCCCGTGTTACCCGATTAAAGAAGTATTTTCCGTCTGGTAATTACCCTCGCCCAGCCAAGCTCTGTCTTTGGACACCACTGGACAACGGCACACCTTCCCAAAATGAGCCACTAAATTCTAGAATATATCAGTCGAACCTCCCAGCTATCACCAAACCTACTCAGTGGATAATTAAATGTCAAGCTTAAATCAAGACCAGACCAGCAGAAATCTCACTATGACAATAGTTCAAGCACTCCCCCACTACACTACAAGATCCCGTACATATTCTCGACAATCGCAGCAGTTCCACTAGTACATCCATCGCTCATTTTAAGTCAAATTTCTTTAGCAATAAGTGAGCTCAGTGACGCTAACTAGACCATGTTCTTAAATAGTTGATAACATTTGTGTCTGTTTTGTTATTAGATCATGTATAACTTTAAGCAATATTCACTGTTTATTTTTATTATTATTATTATTATTTATTTATTTATATTTTATTATTTGAAAATCATTGTTATGAATAGGGCTTCCTAACAAAATATTAGTTATTACTATTATTGTAACTTGAAAGACTCGATCTCTCTTATTCTTTATAATTTTAAAAAAGGTTTGGGATAAAATTGTATGACACCGTTTGCACTGAAGCTTTGATGGAGTCGCAGAGAGGTGAATGGAACGGAGACATTGATCTGTGGAAGGGGAGTTGGGGAGGCTAGAAGCTGTTTATGATGATAGGTGTCAGTTAGCTGGTTGAAATTTGACCTCGTATCAGGAATTTGAATTTGAACTGCGTCCTCGCCCTTGTGTTGCTGAATTAGAAAATGACAAAGACTTCCTAATTGAGGTCTGCTGTGGAAGTTTAATGCATCAAACACACCATAGGAAACCCCAACGTGTGCCAATCCGAACGTTGCTGAATATCATACACTCCTCGAACAAAGCCAGTCTTTCAAGGCAACATACAAGCAGCATCCTTGGTCCAGATACTGTTTCCCCTGCAGTGTTCCACATAATGTGGCCAGGTGTAAAGATCTTCCAGTCTTCAAAGCCTACCTGAAGAAATTATTCAAGAAGAAAAGGATACTGTATCTGCAATCCATGTCCTGGTGCTGATCATCTTTTTGCCCTACTGGTGAAGTATATCCATTGCAGAACCTAGAGAAACTATTTTTTCGGGGGTCTTATTCTTGAAGAGAAGTGACCAAGAAAAGACGCATTTGTTCACTGTTAGTGTGTTAACTCTTAGTTTTCTTTTTCTCATACTTTGTTTATCAATCATGACTCAAGAGTATCGTAAAGGAAGATACAATCTTGACGCTATAAACAATAGTTGCTTTACATAGTTTGTTTCACTATGCATACGTTTTTGGCAAACAAGTTTATAAAGTTAACTTAAAGGTCAGGAGTCTTCAAAAATGTACCGCAAGGGCCGTCCTTTATGGAGACAACAGTGATATCAGTATTAAACCTTTATGTGAACTTGGACAAATTTCTTTTTACCAGTCTATACTAAATGTATTTACGTTGATTTACAAACGCCTACGGGAAAACTGTCCTTCATAGGTAATAAAGGATTTGTTGTTGTATGTGCCACCCTTAATGATGTGCTCTTAATAATAATAATAATAATAATAATAATAATAATAATAATAATACCAACAACAATAATAACAACAACAACAATATTTATATAGCGCTTAAAACTATAAAAATTCTAAAATGCTGATTGAAACTACACTTGATAAACATATGAATAGATTGGATGGGAAGGACACGGAAAGAGTGTAGAAGGCGTGCACGTGCAAAAGATTCGCCCTGCCAGGTACAGAGTTCTTTGAAATGGAGGAAATATTGTAAAAATTGAATTTGGGTACCATCTCCCAAAGGTTTTTGGAAGAATAAATAGACTTAGACAATGTACAGTCCACCTATGTTCAGTTTGCGACAAAACTTTCCATGCCTGTATTGGTCTAATTAGTCATATGAATCGCAAACACCACACCTAACTGTCTACATGATGTCCTTGGTCTTCGTTGACAACAACGGACAAACAACACTTTCACTTTCTGATCAAGACTTAAATTGCCTTGGCGTTGAGAGAATTGGTGCCTGGGCAGGACTAGGATCCTTGTGCCGACAGAAACAACAAGATAATCAAACTACTGGCCTTGCAATTCCAAGAAAGGCCAGCACAATCGAGATCGCACTTGGAATGTACAAATCGTCTGTATGGCCGATCAGTATGCCACAACTACCAGCGTCAGCAGAGAATCAGATTCTCGTCTAAGGTGGACTTTGCCTGACAAGGATCAAGTTTTATTTGGATGAAGAGCTAGAAGTTTTAAAATCTAAAATAACCTCTGATACGGTAGAAGAGGGTGTGGTAAAGGGATTCCCCAAATTAAGAAATTGTGCAGCTTTCGAGCTTATGAGCTCCAAAACTAACTGCAAAGACCTCAATTTGATCGACTGTTCGTGGGCTGCAAAACATTAAAAATATTATATGGGAGGAGGGTAAGCGAAAATCTACATTAGATCATCTAGAAATCGCTATCGAATAAACCATTGTCAGAGAACATGACAAAGTCTTTTCAAAGAAAGATGTTACCTCTGTCACAAGGAGGTGCTTGTGTGTGAACTGCGCACCCAAATTTGGAGATGCTCCGATGATTTGATAGCCGCAAAAAGTGACCCAGAAGAGCTGGACAAGCAAAGCGGAAGTAATGGTGGAGAATCTTCACATTACCAGCTTGGAATGGGTAGAAGGTCCGGTCTACCTGAACAGCCCTCATCAGAAAACGTGCCAACTGCAACAATCACAATACCAGAAGATACCGAAGCCAACCACACCACAGCATCCCTATACACAAACACACATGTACAAACACACACACGCATAGAACTACAGCTTCCTCCACACACACAAACAATAAGGACAAACAAATATGTAACAATAACCACTGCTGACAGGTTGTACACACAAGGACACCTAGGTTCTACCAGCACATACACATTAACAACAAAAAGCAAACACGAACCAAATGCACACAAAACCGAACCTGCCCAACCAAGAGTAGACTACAAGAACCTAGCAACACAACACCAGAATGCAGAGCTACCCAACTTTAATGGAACCCCAAAACAGCGTCAAACAAACAATCCGATCAGCCACCAAGTCTTCACAGTCGTGTACCGAGGTCACATAACAAAGCAGTTTACATTATTATTGAAAGTAGCACCAAAGCAACTGCCAACAGGAACAAAACTTGGAACGTCACAGTAATTCCTGAAATTTGGAAAAAGCTAGCTAAGGAACATCACGCCAACCACAAACGAATATAAGAACATATTACTAATTCAAGGATCTAACGTCATAAAAATTTATTAAACGCAAAGGAAAGAGCTGCACATCGTTCTGTATTAAATTGTTACACGTTCTCTTCGAAAAAAGAAAAAACTAGATGGCAAACGTGTATGCAGCTATAAAGATAGACGTGGTTCCCTTAACATGTCAAGGATAGAAATCATTCGCCTTTGTGTAGATAAGTTTTACACATTAGGCCACACCGATCGTGTTAAAAGGTCCCCGTGTGTATTAAAATACATTACCAACACGTGTGTATTTAAATACATTACCAACAAGATTGCTCACACTTAACGGGCTGTCCCACTGCTTTTTCCGCACCAGCTGCTGCTTTAAGTGAACAATTAGTAGTTTTCTAAGTTTACTTTACCTTTTTATACTCATAAATAAGAATAAGTGCTTTTTGCGCTATACTAGATACGGTGGCTGTATTCAATTACCATGACAATGCAATCATACCGTGAAACGGCCCCTTTGAAAGAAGGTGAAAAATACTTGTTTTGTAACATGAAAAAACAACATGTCTATTGAATTTCCTTTCTTTGTTGGAATTTAAAGCCTTTTCGTCACCAGCAGCGTACCCCCTCATTTAAATGTAGTTATGAACCAATGGGGTTCCTCTGTGATCCACTAACCATCATTCACAAACCAGACAGATGAATGAATAGGAAAAACCACAGCCTAATGAACACACATGCAGAAGTCCGACAGTGGTCTGTCCCCAGAGTGGAGATCGTTAAGGAATGATACGAGTGAGAATGTTACGAGGACGACAAACACAACTCCCATATGCGACGGGAAAATAAACAGATCTTTTTGTATTTTATACGTCAGACATTGGACTAATAGCAAATTCACCTGAGAGGGCAGGACGTCCGAAAGCTAGTGAACTACAAGAAAGCAACAGCAAGTACAAGGGTCAAGATCTTGGAAATGAAGATTTACTGCCAAATGAAGATTGACTACCACATGAAGATAACTGTAATTGCGTTTGAAAATTGTGACAGATGCCACAACGAATATAGATATTTCTTGATTTCAGAGCTCAGATAATTCCACGATTACATTTCCAAAACAACAACGTACCATAAAATATCTAACCACTAGAACTTCAAAATAGGCAAATTTGTAAAGAAATGCAAGATGTCTTTCTTTCTTCCTGCTTCAAGTGCTATATTTCACAAACAAAACGTCGCCATAAAACCAGTCTTTTACAGTCTAAATCCGCATTCATTTTAAGCTACATCACACACGAAAAACAAATTCCGGATGTCGCCCAAACCGAGGCATACCTAGAATTCAAGTCCAAAAACCCTGACATAAATACGGCGCAACGGGACTTTCAGAGTGGAAGCCTTTTTATATTATACCAACAATGACTAAAGACAGAATTTCGTGCTGTTGCAAGTCTCATGTGGAGATAAAATTGTTGCCTAACAAGTTTATGGGTTTCCAGAGAAAGGTATTGACAATACGACGGGAAGAGGGTCTGTCTTGCGATGGGTTTGTTGCACATGAGCACAGGAATCCTGGAGTCAACAATGTGACCGAAACTGGATGATGCAGAGTACCATCAACTTGCCTCCCTTAACAGGGAGTGCGAAAATTGTAGGGTTCAAAACTTGAATTTAATGGCCGAGGAGGAAGAAGATGGTCCGGATGCTACAAAATGCAATTTGGAGAAGCAAAACGGTGTTCTGCTTTTTAGAAACGATTGTTACTTAGGTTTGCAGACCAATGGTCAATAATGCAAGTATCGGCATCTCTGAATTAGGCATAATGTCCTTAAATTTTAATTTACAATCTGTCGTTATCATTCGTCAAAGGCCCTACACTGTGCAAGCTAGTTCATTCATGATACATGTGCTTTCCAAACTTAACAACTGCATACCTCTTGGGAAACAAGCACGAGTTCAAACAACCACGCACAATCAGCCGCTGAACATCTTCACCACTCGGAAACAGGTAATTACATCGTGTGTTATTTTGGAAATTCCTCCACTCTTCTAATCTATATAGTCAACCTTTTAATACTTAAAATTGTCATATACATTTCTATTTTCAATAACAGTGTCTTTTTATGAATTGCCCCAGAAAAATCAAGATCTGTTGGAACAGTTCGAGTTGACTTCACCATCCTAAGCAAAGCAACACCTTCAGGACTTGGGAAACTGCCGGCAAATAAAAATTGGATCATTCTATTCCCTAAAGCCTTTAACATTTTGAACAAGTTCATGAAGTTGGACGAGGGCGATGCAACTGGGAATGTAAAGCTCCTATGTAAGTTTTTCTCTAATGTACGATACTCTCACCATTATTCAACTAGGGAGTTCCAGCAAACACGGAGCATGGATATGGTTTTGTTTGGTGGTCAGGTTCCCTAGCATTCAGGTTGATGCTGACAGAAATAGAGATGGTGGCCAACCATGTTGCTATTACCTCTTGATAATGGTCAACATCACTTTTACCATCGGCCAAAATGTGCAACAACTTCCTTGGGAGAACAGCGATCAGTTTGTCAAAGCCATCATGATGGAAAGTTCCTCCAAAGTCGAAAATGCCTGAACTGGTTCCAAACGTTGCCGCAGCAATGCACGCATTCATTCACACTTCCTCGGATCTTATACGTTAACTGTTTCTTAAATTTGAGTTCTTAAAGGATAAAATAAACGGCACCTGTGATAAAACAATTGAACAACCTACATTTCAAACCATCAAAGACCAGGACTCGTCAGTTACCAAATTAAAAAAAAAAACATAAAATGGTCTGCTAAAATTGATATACAAGAGCTACACCACCTCAGCGATATTGAATTTTGCAATGCCTTGTCAAAACCAACTCATAGTGACATTTATTTCCGCAGCAATGTGAGATTTTCTGCAAAGCAATAAACACATTGATCATAGACTTCTGTTGCACAGACAACAAACACTCTTTGAACTGCGTTAAAACATCGTTTCAGGATTATTACTGTTACTAGGTCTTAGTGACAAAACATCAACATTGGCTTACATGCTAACCTCCTTAGCTTCGTTAAATTCACTACACTCCACAGAACATACTTCACCTGGATAAGGGGAAGGATCCTTAGAAGATTTTGACTTAATTACTTTGAAACATCCAACGCAAAAGGCCCCCTAAGATGGAGCTGGTGCTAGTCTCAAACACAAGGCTGATATGGCAGTAATCAGACGTCAAGTTCGCATCCAATCTGTCAAAGATCTTTACAATTTCGCTTTGGCCAACTTGAGGAACTCTGCTCTGACAACGTATACATCCTTCAAAGTGAAGTTATCAGAAAGATTTTTTTCTACACTGAGAAACACAACCGTGACCAACGATATCACCAAGTTCCGGTGGTCAGAGGCAACAGATCGATGCACCGTATCATGTCTGCGGACAGTTGCTGTCAACGTGTTACACGGCAGTTATCCTGTTACTGTGAGGACTCCTTAGAAGGCAAGTACGACACCTGCATCAATCACGAGTATGCCAAACCCTGACTAAAGGTTCAATTGGAAAGGAAGGAACCCACACATCCTTGAATGACAAGATCCGCATCTGGAGCTTCAGAGATTAGGGAGAGGATGGCAGATCAGGTGCTAAAAGACTTCATAATGGTAGTTGCTTCAGGAGACCCAAGAGAAGACTATTACCTCATCAAGGTGATTGGAGAGGGGACAAAAATCCTTGATAAGAGGAGTCAGAATGGCTCGGCACAATCATACCCTGGAGGCGCTGAAATAATAAGAGGCTACTTCTTCATCAAGGTTACGTGCATGGACGACAACATCTACAAGCTCGAAAGATCGAAGGAAGCCCTGGTACATGCCGCAACATTTATTTGCTTCCAACAGGAAATCGAGCAGAATGTATTGGAAGATGAGAGCACTGGTTATATTGTTCCAGAACAAGTCCACATGGAAATTTTTGCTTCATTTAACTAAAAGTAATTCAACTGCATTTTACCACTGTCCTAATTACCCTTCAAGAAACGTATTTCAAACCATTTTTGGATTATTCTAAAATGACCTGGCTATAAAGAACACCACTTTTTCCAATATTAGGGAGTTTAAGCAGTCGTGATGGAAGCATCTGCTATGGAATGCAAATACACACAGGTTCTCAAATTTTATAACCTACAAATATACAGTGCGTGAGTGAGTGAGTGAATGCGTGAGTCAGTGAGACAATGAATGGATGAGTGTATAAACTATCAATATAGACAGTGCCTGAGCGAGTGACTGAGTGAGTGAATACGTGTGTCAGTGAGTCAATGAATGAGTGCGTGTGCAAGTGCGTCGAGTGTGAGAAAGAGCACCTTATTTGAAATATTTCAATTATTTTAAATGCACTTTTTTTATGAACGTATACAAATAGTGAAAGATTTTGACTTTGAAATTTTTTGAATACTTGTAGTTCGAGGAATACAGTCTACCCATGGCTGATTTGACGTGCACAAAAATGAAGTTCAGGTCAGTATAGAAGTATTGATTCTTACTGCAGAAGAGGCGATTTACCTGTTAAAATAGAGTCCTTAAGTGTGACGTCACGTTGCCATGACGCTACGATTTTTGGTCGCAAACAAAGCACCATGGCGTTGCTTGACCAAACTCGCGATTACATATAAAACCCCCCGCCCCCACGACAGCAAGTCAGGTAAACACAAGAGGACTCTGTATCATGTGGTTCACTTCATTTGCATAGCAAGCAAAGTACAGACTTTCCTTCGTCAGTGTTCTTATTATGCAGGGAAAATGGTGATACGATGGTGATGGTGCCAACGAAACGTACTGTGTGAATATTTCAAAACAGTGAATTGAACCATTCAGTGAAATTGTTCCCCTGCCCAACATGTTTTGCATACATGCACCGGAGTGCAGGCCTGACCGTATTAGTGGTCATCATCACTTCCCCATTAAAACACGTACTAGAAGAAAAACGGAAATGGAGGCCAAACTGACCATCGATGAAGTCATCGAGATGATAACTAGTGCCACTGAGGATGCTAGTTCTAACTGTTCAGATTTAAACGCCGATATGGAATCTGGTGGTTCCTAAGATCCCAATTCTTATGTTGGAAACAAATCCGCTGGTAAATCGGGAGAAGAAATCAATTTGCAGAGACCAAACAGATACAGCTCCATCTTCCAATCAGAAAACACTGTGGCTTAAGCTACTTGAAAGCTGATTAGAAGCTAGATTGGGTATTATATGCAGTAGTGACAAGGCATTTACAGAACCTAAATGCATCGTATTCAACAACAAAGCTGTCATGTGAAAGAGCATTGTTTTGATGCTTTTCAACGACTCCAACTTTACTTCCATTGTGTATTAAAAACGGGAAGGCAAATTTGCTCGTGACAAATGAAAAGGATTTTGCATTGACGTACAAGCATGCAAAAAGTGAATTTGTTATAAGTTTTAACTTTGTTTGTAGAACATTGATTTCCCAGCACGATTTATTTCCACAATCGCGAATGCCAGATTATTTTGAGATATTTTGTTAGATGCTTCTCCAAGGGTAGGTTACAATATTATCCAATATAACTTCTTTATTATTATTATTCGCTGACCAACCTTGCAAATAATCTTCTTGTGTGACGGAGTGCAAGTAAATGGTAAATTAAAAAAGCTTTTATTGTTATAAACCTAATAACGATATGTGATGCATGAGCTTTCGTGACCCACCCAAGACCAATTTTAAAAAATTCTGGTTTCTCATCAGCTTCTGCATTTAATATTACTTGCTACATTTGCTTGTTATTTTGCATTTTTCATTTCTTTTTGACAGGGATGTCGATGTAACTGGTACCAGTTCCACGAATAAGTTAATGTCTTTGAAGCTCGAGGCTGTGAATCCATCATACATTGCTATTCAAGGAAACCGTTTTCTGTTCTCTAACCTATTTCAATAGAGATGAGAGTGATGCTGTGATGACAGTGACGATCTTTTTCAATAGAGATGAGAGTGATGCTGTGATGACAGTGACGATCTTGGGGACCTTGCATATGTATAAATATTATATACATTTGTGAAAATTAAGTTTCTTATTAAATGAAACACATCCCACCTACCTTATTATCACTTATTTTCGCGAGACTTAATTTTCGCGATTTAAAAAAAATCGCGAAATTAAAGTCTCGCGAA
>JAOEJI010184454.1:0-12018 GCA_025448255.1 Umimayanthus chanpuru | reverse complement strand
TTTGGGAGAATTTAGCTTTTCATATTGGATAGCTTGCAGTGTGTGATCAATTCCTATATTCTCACAACAAAACAACTTATTTTGTATTGATATTGTAAAGAGAAAATGGATGTTGATAAACTTGCTGGGGTTGAAAGGGTTAATTCCAGACAACATTGTCTGTTTTTGAGAGTCATTCAATATGCTTTATTTTAAAATATTCTCAAAATGTACCAAATGAATCCTTGCGTCACAGAGAACTACAGTGTTGTCAGTTAATCCTAACACATCTGGCTCAGCTACATGTAAAGTTAGGACCAATGATTTGATGAATGATGTGAGCCCTTTCCAATTGTTTATCTATTTTAACAATTATTCTACAAACACACATTGGCCAGAGACAAGGTGATAGATAGTCATTGAAGACAGAGGCATACAGCACCAGGTTGACTATTATCATTTCATATCCAACAAGTTTAAGTGGAATAATTGTTTTGTTAAATAAAAAAACAATGTACTTTTTTTTAATTTTGTGTAAACCAATTGTAATTTAGTACAAAACAAGAGGAAAATTTAATGCATGTAGAACATGAGGGTTTGAAAGTTTGATTCCAAAAGTTTACATGTTTTGGAAACAGCTGTTTTGCCATGTGAGCTCAAACTCATGAATATCACTTGGAAACCACTGGGTATTGAACCAATCAAATTGCTTGAAATTCAATATCCATTGGCTTGTTTTTAATAATTGGAAATCAACAGTTCAAAGCTGGTGAAAACTGCTTAATATTTAGTAACTGACAGTCACACAACTTAATTAATAAAGATTGACAAACATATAGAGTGCACATGCTTAAGCTTTTTTGCAGATATTTTTAAATAAAAAAGATCTTGTATTTGTTTTATACTCTTCAAGCATTATTATATAATGGTTATTTAGTGGGAGTAGAAATCCAGGAAGGCTGGGGACAGTACCAGTACATGTAAATACATTGTAAATTTCATAATAATTGGATAGTCTATTTTTCTCCTTGAAACTTGTTAATGGGTACTGTTTGTTATCTTTATAAATCATCAAAAGTGGGTAATTAAGTGGATAATAAGGCTCATATATTCTTCTTTTGATGGCCTTCTAAGATCACAAAAAAAAACCCTTTTTTTGTTGTTTAAGTCTCAATTGATGCCAAACAAGACCTCTTGGATTTATCGCAAGTTCCAGAAACGGTCATGCAGGCGGTTTATCCGTTCAAATAAGCGTCAAGACAGGTATGGTTTGGGTTGCTTTCTCTCTCATTTGAATGTTCCTGAAGTAATGTATGTAAAACTCCAAATATTCCTGTAGCAAATCAAGGCAGCATCTGTTCAAAAGCTTCCCTTTTAAAAATGTTCAGAAGCAGCTGATTGGAGGCTACTTAAGGCAAAGCCAAATCAGACTAGCTACACATTTATCCCTAAAATCTTCTCTTGTGCACATATTTGGCAAGGGAGGGGTAGGTAGAGGGCTAATGTAGCACCTGGACCCTCTCCAGTACTGACTCTTCCTTCTCTACACAAGCAATATTGCTTAGTAGTTAAAACCAGGCAAATTAGACTGCAAAAGGAAGTGCTTTTGTCAAGTGATGTGTGTGCATTTGGCATAATCGACTTTCAATGCTATCGGGTATCCCTTCTAGAACTGCCTTATAAATATATTCAGCGACATGTTTCTGAAATTTTTCCAAGTTAATACGTTAATTGCAGCGATGTCCCAAAGGTTAATTGTAACCGTAAGCTGATTAGGTCAAATAGATTGGAAAATGAGCATTTAAAGTCAGGCTTTAGCTGTTTTATGACTTTATTTTGAAGTGGTGCACTGGTGTTGTAACTTTTAATGTTATAAATCCCGCCTATCGTAACTGACTAAAAAAGATATTTCAATTTAAAAAAAAACCTTACTGGGAATTACAAATATTTTAAGTTGAATTAAATCATTTCAAGTGAAAATGATTTATTTAACTTAATTTCATTGAGCGAAATAGCACTACAGGAACTGTAAGTGCTTCCACGACTATGCCATCAAAATAGACCTCGAACTAGACAAAAAATATTAGCATATTCAAAATACATACTGTTCTACAGATATAAAATTACTGGCGGTTTTCTTACTTGACTGAACTCGAAGAGTTCGCCCGGTCCTTGGAAGTGAATACTGTGATTTCCAAAGAAACTGTCTGTGGCAAAATCCAGCATAAAACGGGAACACATACGTCCAAAATACGTATGTATTTAGTTGAAAGCTTCTAACTTCGTCCGCCATTTTGAAAATTGTCCGGCCGAGTCAGATAAATAGGAAACTGGAGCAGAATTTGACAACGTCGACGACCCTGTTGGCAGAGCTGGTTATAGCCGTTATAAACTTACTAATCAATTATGATTAGCAAAACAGGAAAACTGATTTTTCGAACTGTTTACTACAAAGTATCTTTGTCATGTGTTCCTTGGCGCATCACATCAGTTTAGTTGGCTATGAATGTGTCGCGTAAAACACGACGTTTTGTAGATTGACTGCATGTAATGATTGGAAATAGAAAATGAAACTTTACTATTGTTGGCCGAATATGAAAGATGGTATTATCGATCACTAGATACACAAGCCGATTTTTTATCTGTCTGGCTCTAAAGTTCATCACACACTAGCCAAATTTTTGTCGCCGATTTTTAGTAAATCTCACTCACGCGGGTCTAAAAAGCTCAAAAGAACATTTGCAGCACTTTCATGGATTTACTCACGATAAATTGTCGGGGACCACCACACAACTGGCCGACAAGGTACATCAGGAGGTTCATAAATTTTCCCCCGACAAGATCCAATTTTATCGTGGCTTGTCAGGAACCATCCCACGAAAATCGGCGACAAAAAATCGGCGAAATAATATTGGCCAGTGGCAGTGTGTGATGAACTGTAACGCCAGACTGATTTGGCTTTGTCAAAGAATCGGCACTCTCCCGACAAAAGATCGGTTGGTGTGTGATGGGATTTATAGATCAACCTTTGCCTCAATTTTTGGGATATCATTTGGATTTTCAAGGGGCGCTATCCCAAGATTTGATGGTTTCAAATCAATTTAGGCCTAGTTTATACATCGTGCTTCCACCGCACCGAACTCAAATATTTCCGATTTGGCGCGGTGTCTGGCACGGCCAAAGCACCGTTGCGATTTAGACACTGCACCCAATTGATTATCTTATGATTAAGTTCGGTGATAAGCGTAGCGTTGGCACGCTGTCTAAATTTCAACCGCGCTTTTACCGTTCCGCACGCTCTGGTTTACCGTGTCAAGTTCTTGCACAGTGCTTAATCAATGTGCCAATTTAGACATCGAGCTTTCGACGTGCTTTCACCGCGCCAAATCGGAAATATTTGAGTTCGGTGCGGTGAAAGCACGATGTCTAAACTAGGCATAAGAAGCCTTGTACTTCACTGGAGCAAAAATTTGAAAAAAAACTGTGACAGAATCACAAGATCGGTTCATTTTGTCACATACCAGAGATTTTTCCTGGCTACGAATTTTCATTCTTTCTTTGGGAGAGAAGAATGCGAAATCCATATAAATTCTTATTTGAAATTGTTAGGCTGTTTGATTACTAACCTACAAATCTGAAATGTTGTCGTACTATTCGTCATTTGAAGTCCCTTACTTTGCACCTTGCATAAAGTAAAAAGCAGAAGGGAATTAACGAGGTCCTTGGAAGACGACAAGAGTTAACAGTCATCTTGGCACAGATCAAGGGTTTCAACGACGGAAGGGGGGAGGGGGTTGGGAGAGGAGATTCGACAAGAAGTTAGTGGGTTCGAATATTCAGTACATTTTGCAACGAACGTGCTACTTTTTTCTTCAACATTTTTAGGTTTCTACAGTTTGTCTGGGGTTTAAGAGTTTGAGCGAATGGTGTGAACCAAGCCTTGATCTGCTGCAGATCGCTTGAGTGAAACCAGAACTCATTGATGGTTTCAAATAATTGCCACTTCATTTCACCTTCCTTTGCTCACAGCCAAACTTTGCTCTCTTTCTCAGGTGCTACTGTGGTCGTCTTGAAGAACAGCACAAGAGCGAGGCTTTAAAGTCCTCAGAGAATGGACTGCAGGCGGGGTGGGAGGTATCACAGCACACAGTCATGGAACCCACTGACGCGTACGGAGAACTGGAGTTTCAAGGTGCAGGACCAGCAAGCAGGGCCAAGGTATTACATGTACACTGCTTTGTATGGCCTACTAGGAAGTTCTCCTAAAATGATTTGGGCAACATTTTCAGACTCAATCTTAATAATAATATTATATTTATTATTATATATAATAAATATATTATTATTATTATTATTATTATTATTGTTATTATTGTTATTATTGTTATTATTATATAGGGGTGAAGGAATCAATTTTTATTCATGCATTGAAGCCAAGTCTCAATCGAGATGGCGGGCAATTCAATCTGTCCCCCATCTGGCACAACATAGTGGATGAGAGGATTGGAAAAGGGGCGCGTACCAGAGTTCCTAGGTCCTAGTAGTCTCACTTTAACATCAAAGCGAGACTGCAATTGGTGTGAACAGGGCTGGAGTTCCAGCCGAAAGCTTTCGAGCTAAACTTTTTTCTTGTTAACAGTTTTAAACATGTATTTTCAATTTTGACATCCAAGAAAGATGAATTTTCACAATAATAATGATAATATAACAACAACAACAATAATAATATAACAATAATATTAATAATAATAATAATAAAATGTCTGTATGATTGTATTGTATCGTATCGTATTATATTATATTAAGCTTTGTATGGTATGCGGTGTATTGTAACAGCTAGTTGTTATAGAATTGCTCTAATTTTAGGAATCCTGATTGAATCATTCTGATGATCAGTTGCTGTTTTGAGTAGTTGTTGTTGACAAACGATTTATCTGTCCTTTGTTGTCTGTAGTTATGATGGGCCGTGAGGGAGAAAACAATTTTGTAAAGCAAAAATACTTTACTTTTTTTTACTTTATGACGAGTTATTGCTTATACAATAACAGACCACTTAACTTTCCACCTTCCAGTACGTACGTATAGCTCACGATACTGACCCTGAACTGGTCCTGAGACTGCTACAGCGCGAATGGAATCTGGAGCTGCCCAAGCTCCTAATCTCAGTGACTGGTGGGGCAAAGAACTTTGTTCTACATCCCAAGTTGAAGCAGGTGCTTCGACAAGGCTTGCTCAAGGTTAGAAAACGGATTAATTGCCAGATAACTCATAACTTAGGCAGAGTTAAATCACCAAAAAAACTTAATCTATCGCTTGGTTGTTTCATAATGCAGCTAACACTAAATGTTTGAGTGCATGCTTAACCAAAGACATGAGGGTTCAATTGTTGTAGCGTTCACGTTGTATTAGTACATTTGGTAGAGTGATGATCGTGTACAAGTATGTAATTTGTTGCATGCAATACATTTTAAATTAGTTTGTCAAGATCTTGCCTTTTGTGAAGGCGTTTGCAAGGTCCCCACCCGCTTCCCCTCACTTGCCGTGATGGAACACTGGCTAAACCAGCAAGGTTCCGATCCTTCTTGCAGGCCGCAAAGACAACTGGCGCATGGATATTTACAGGGGGGACAAACACCGGCGTTATGCGTCACGTGGGTGAAGCGGTTCGTGGCCACTCTGTTACATCGCGCCGTGGTTACTCAAATAGCAGCCACCAAGTTCGCTTGATCGGCATCGCCACTTGGGGAATTGTAAATCACAGAGAAGTGTTAATAGGGAACGAGGTAGGTGATCATTCTACATTGCGCATTTCAAACTCATTAGTTATTTAATATGTTATGTAGAGTCCATGGATTCTACATTGCACATTTCAAACTCATTAATTATTTGTGTAATGTAGAGTCAATCAACGTACCAGATTTGGACAGATGCTGGATGACTCTTGAAAGTTCTTGACATTTGGATTGAAATAGAAATAGAACGAACGCATTCAGTGCAGAGTTGTCGTAACGATATATAACCTTTTTTGCCGAAACTTTTAAAGTCGCAAAACGAAGGGATATCAGTACATAAACACTTACAGCAGTTACCACACACACTGCTGCAGGCAGTAACTAACACTTCTTTTTCTGTAATTAACACAACTTTATTCTTTATAGAAATTATTTAAAAAACTAGTGCATCATTTTGACAAGGCGTTGCAAATAAGCCAGATAGTTGTAATAAGTCATGGATTTTGTAACAAAGTCGTGGAAAGTCATCAGAAATGACATGGAATTTAGATGTAAAATATATGTACAAACCCTGACAATACTGTTCTTGATCATCGGTTTTAACAAGTGTTATAAAATAAAGCAGATACACCGCGCATTCTGATTGGCCGGGGTGACGATTATAAATTACGATATACGACGCAGCATGACTAGCAGATACAACGCGCATTCTTATTGGCCGAGGTGATAATTATAAACTTTATAATTACGATACGATACGACACAACATGATCTTTATTGATTTTACAGTTTCGAAAATGGACTATTTTTTCCAAGATTTTGCTTCAATTATTGACTTTTTTTTTAAAAAAAGCCTTTAGAAGAATTTAAGATTCAGAGCGTCATGGCGGCCAAACTGCCTGTGAAAGACGGGACATAAACGTCTTTTGGCGCGAAATTGTTGATGACGCCTCACCGTCTTCGTCTGTTCAGACTGAAAAAGAAAATGCGAAGAAACGAAAATGTTTCGGCCGGTTTAAAGTGGATTTGAGCATACATGACAATATACATGTAGATGGAAGACTCACTGAGAGTAAGAAGCAACAAATTACCAAATGTTTTTGAAGCGTGCAATTGCGGATCAGGAGAAACAAATTCTCTAGCAGGACTCAGTGAATTCTGAGCGATGAAACTATAGATTTGCACAAACACTGTAGTAGCCACTTGAAAATTTGCTGGGTACATCAAACACAGAAGATTTGTGGAATATTCTGGACTTGATAATTTAAGAGAACGAAACTTGAAACTGGAATTTGCAGAAGATTCTATTCAGCATTGAGGAAGTCGCCATAAACAGTTCAACTTGATGAAACAGACAGACGGCGTGTACAGCTAAGTATGTACATTCACTAGTTTTAATCCTCCTTTGTAATATCCTCCAACAACAACAACAACAACTCGATTTCCTTTGATGCACTTGTTGAAGTAGAAATGCTAGTTTCCAATTTAGATCAAGTGTCTCAAAATGAAATTTCATTTGAAACTTAATCAACTAATGACTGAAACAACATTGAAAATGTTGTTAGCTATGGTTTTGATAAGTACATGATAATAAAACTTGAAGTTTGTTCACTTTTTCCCACGTTTATTTGGTTGGCTTATTTTATAAAAGAATTACAAAACTCACCAGTACTACCAGTCCGCTTGCTGTGAATATGTATTAAAGTACGTGCACTCGAGAGCCGAGTGCTTCTCCACACTTCTCGAGTGTACTTTACTACTTAAGCCTGGTTACCATATGTTGATATAATCGTCTTTGACGTAAGGATCATCTCTGTCACAGACATTTTTGTCAAGCGATATTGACGATTAAGCCTGGTTTCCATACACTCGTCTCTAACTTAAGGATCGTTTCTGTCGCAGAATGTTTTGTCAAGCATTGGGACGAACTGTGGCAAAAATCATTTTATTTCTAGTTATGTTACCCATACCAGTCATAAACATAACAAATGATTATATTTTCAGAATTTTTGCAGGCGGGGCATCTGAGCCAAGAGGGGGGCATCTGAGCCTAGGCTCAGGTGCCCGGGGGGACATCTGAGCCCAGGCTCAGGTGCCCGGGGGGGCATCTGAGCCTAGGCTCAAATGCCCGGGGGGGCATCTGTGCCAGGGGGCATCTGAGCCTGCTACACCGGCCAGCATCAATAGATTACAATCGGAAAACAACTGAATCAGATAGCTGTCGGGTTCGAGTGGGGTGGGGGTGGAGTCAATTTTTGTTTCTTCAAGCCACAAGGGGAAGGGGGAGGATCATTAGACTACTGATTAAAGTCACTTTTTCCAACAATTTTTACATGATACTGACTACGTATACAGGACTATACCATTTTCACCCCATATTACCTTTTCTCTTCTCCAGGATCTTGTTTGTTACCCGATGACGTCAAGCTTGGTATCACAGGGAGCTTGTTTGGACAACAATCACTCACATTTTATTTTGGTGGATGACGGTACAGTTGAGAAGTATGGAGGAGAAATTACGTTACGCGCCTGTCTCGAAAACTGTATCTCCAGCAAGAAGATCTCCAGAAGTAAGAATTATCCTTTACTATGTAAACAGCTTCTACTTGCTTGTAGTGGATGATCTGTAAAGTTGCCTTCAACCTGTCCGTCAGTATAAAACGAAGGTAATAAACCGAACGGAAATGAACAAATGGGTAACTCCTCTTTTAATATGTTGATTCGGAGGAAAATTTGATTCTGGGACTGGTAGGGGGTAAGTTGTATGGACATTTTGACCTCACCTGCGCATCCACAATTTTATTGCGAACTGAAAGCTCAAGTTGACCTGATACATTTATCGTGTGGCTACTCTAAAGATTAAATTCAACTGTCAGCAGTTAGAGATAAAGGATTGTTACTGCCTTGACTTTGCTTTCTTTCTCTGTTGTTTATAAACAGCACTGTAAACTGGTCAAGGATATGGTTCTTTAGGAAAGAGCGGCGGAAACAAAAACTAAGATTTCAAGCTAGTGAAATTATTTGCTTGAGAAGTCGATCAACGATTTTTCGAAATAAAATTTAAACTGTAGAGTTCGCGTTAACACTGCATGTGAAGACAGAGATCGAACACAGGTCAGCAAAATTACAGTAGCCATTTGCAATTCACTGCCGAACAATTCGCTAGAACTCGGTTGAACACTTTTTGATACGAACTACAACAGGAGATAGACCGAAGTTAGAGCATCTCTCATACTGAAGTTAGAGCAACTCTCTGTATAGCGATTGTCAAGAGCTGTAAGTGTCTCTAGTACTTCCCTGGGTACTGATACCAACGGTAAAACCCGCGCTCAATCGAACATTCGTCAGATCTACAGATCTACAAAGCCTACACTCTAGGCAGAAACTCGCCTTAACTTGCACATCTCTCTGGCTTCAAATTTCCCTCAACTCTCCCTAACTCGCCTTAACTCGCACATGTGGCTTCAAATTTGCCTTAACTCGCTTTAGGTCGCGGCGAGTTAAGGCGAGTTTCTGCCCCAGAGTAGGAGCACGTTTCGCTGTTGCCGCTGGTACCCAGGGTACATCTTGTGGCCGCTCAGGAGACTTTAGAATATAGGGACGCAGGTATCTTTGTCTTGTACCCAAAATGTCCTCTAATGCGAAGTTCTGTATTAATGGAGTTGTATTGAGAGACGCTTAACGTGTTCTGTCACTAACAAAAGCATCTCCACATGAAAAGCAGCTTCACTCAGTAAATGTGTTTGTTTTAACAGAGTACACCGTTTACCGCAAACATCGTACCAGCTCTACTGTTCAAAGGCGTACACAGTGTAAATTAATACGGAGAGAGACAAAATACTTGGTTTTGCTGTAAAGTATTCAGTTACATGTTCATTGAGAGAATTCACTCATCTACCAACAGATAAAGACCACGGCGTTCCAGTTGTTCTGCTTGTACTTGAAGGTGGAACCAACACCATACGAACAGTGTTGGAGTCAGTCACCAGAAACCCCGCTGTGCCTGTCGTGATAGCAGAGGGCAGCGGTCGGGCAGCTGACGTTCTTGCTTATGCGCACAAATTTGTTGCCCAAACCGATAACAGGTCAGTTTGCAATTATATAATGTATAGATTACTTTCATGGAAACTGAACTAGAGTATTTGGGACTGAGCTATGTACTTAATAGAACAACTGTGTCAAGTATTTAATCAGGGTGCGTTCGATTGGCCGTTCGTGTTCGGGAAAAGGAATGTATGATCTGGCCCAGGATTCTAAATAAGCTCTCGAAACAGTAAATTAGTAAAACTCTTTCTTTATCTCGTATGTTCATTTATTTATCTAATTTGCTTTGCTATGTAAATGAACAAAGAAACAGAAACAACAATACTAGGAAAAAAAATGGATGGCAGGGTCACCACATGCCACAACAGCTTACGCCAGTTATTGCGTGTGGGCCTACTTGTTAACACTGAGATAAAAGCTATAACATTGTAGATATTAAAACAAATATTTACAACATGTTGATCAGGAAAAATTAAAAGAAAACGAAAACTAGAACTGAACAGCATATTAAAGGACTGATCTGGCTTACAGGGCAACTAAGTTTTATTCACAACATACAGTTTTCCATGTGAGTGGGTCATCTGTGTGATTTACGGTCAAGTTCTTACACCTGAGAATGTCTTGTGTATGTTCCATAATCTGGAGGATCTATTAAGAAAGGAGCGTTGGAAGATGGTAGTTCGCTATTTTCAAGGCCGAAAACTAATTATTGAAGATCTTGTCAACCGCCACGAAATTACGGGGACTGGCAATGTGTCCTCAGAAATAACTGGGTATAAACTCGTTATAAAGCTGTGTCTCGAGATAAAACCAAAGACTTAACACTTAACCAATCAGAACACAGCCAAATCAACCTTGCATTTCACACGAAATATGACTGACAGATTATTCACGAAGTGTAGCCAAAGTGCATGTGCTTTTTCGAATGTGAACGGGATTTTTCTCAAGTCCGTCTTACGTCGTTTTAGGTAAGTGTACTTGGAGTGCACTTGGAGTTCTAGTGTTAATCGGCCTTGTATCTTAATGTATATATGTGAGTGTTTCGATGGTTAATTCTAAGCTAAAAACATTTCCCTTTTGCTTTAGTGAGTTCAACGAGCTTGCTGATGTGGTGGAGCATCGCCACCTTTTGTTCAAGATCGAAAAAGCGTTTCCTGAGTGCAATGATGAATCCTGTATTCAGATATACGAGAATGTCCTCAAGTGCGTCAGTAACAAGAGATACGTGAGTATAACATTAGTATAACTTGATTTGTCAGTGTGATATATGTAAAGTACAGCATGAGACACTTGTAAACGCAAATAAAAAAAATATGGAACTGTTTAAGTTTTGTTGGTACCAATACAGTGATGATGAAATTATATATTTTTTTTACTTTAAACCTTTTCAGACTGGGCTTTTGTGGAGTTGCGCGAAGCACTCCCCTTCCTAGCGTGTTCTCTGAAAACTAATTAGTCTCACATAATTAGGATCTGTCCGTGACGTCAAATCTATATAAAATGGACTTTTACAAGGAAATTCTCTGTTTTGTTTTTGTTTCATATTTTGAACCGACCACATTAGAGCAGCCTAGTTACAAAAAACACTACGCTACGCATACACAAGCAAGACCACGATTTTTTTGAAAACGATAAAACATTTGCTAAATGAAAGGGCGGGCAGAGGCTTCCGTGGTCAGGATTGCCACGCGCGGTTTGTTTTTTTTTTACGTTTCTACAGGTATTTGAGTAAAGGTAGACTATTAAAACAGCTCACAGCAATAGAAAGGCAAATAATAATCATGAACTATTATTTCATCATTCGTCTGCCGTCTTGATTTTTTATGTTACATCACTATAAGGCAATTTAATGGCGTCAAAAACACAATCTTAATTGATTAAAATACATCTTCACACTGTCTTCGCAATTAACAAAGCATTAAAGCTATCGTGGATTAGGAGATTTTTGCAAGATGATCAAGCAGACTGGAAAATCATTCCGACAGATTCTCTTGACAAATACGGAGGTACATTCCTATTTAAGTGTGGCTATTCCCTAAAACTACTTGATTTGCAAAACACACCTTTGTTCTATTCACAAGTTTTGTACTTTTGGCAGGAGATCCGACACGTAGAAGAAAAGACGGTAGATATCAAAAAAGAAATTTTATGGAACAATAGAAACATTCAGATAAATCATAGCACAGTGTTCTATAGAGAATGGCTTTCAAAAGGGATATCATCTGTCGCACACCTTTTAGATGAAGAGAACAACTTTTTAACT
>JAOEJI010183343.1:0-12023 GCA_025448255.1 Umimayanthus chanpuru | reverse complement strand
CACTGAAAAGCTTATTAAATTCTCTAAATCACTGTTTAATTTCTATTTGGTAATTTCAAATAAATAAAGAGAACGAATGCCTTGTTTTCCGACCTTTGTTTTCCCTTTCCGGAGATCTAAGTAGGACGTGTTGCGTTTGATGGCACCAATTATTACATTTTCATATTTGACACTATTGGCAGTCCAAAACCGTGTCAGCGCTTTTTGAAAGGCCGCTTTGTTTGTGTATTACAGCCAAAACCCCGAAATAGCTCTTTCGTAATCGAAAGCGGCGGTGTTTTATCGTGATAACTTGAACCGTTTTTAAGATTTCAAAAACTGCTGACACGGTTATGAACTTTAGTTATTTAGCTACAAAACTGCCAAATTTGAATCTGCCCGAGTTGGAACCTCGAGTGTCTCATAGGTTTGACATAAAAATAGTCTCGAGGAAAAAGCTTTTGAAAGTTTTGGCGTCCCCTCAAGCCCACTTCCGGTGAACTTTTTCTGTTTCAAAATATCGTTCCGTGTATGAGATATCAAAAAAAATTTTCGCTAATTCAAAGTTTTACCTCTAATCTATCTATATGGCTAACAATCTCTTTTGGCCATTTCTTTCGGTTTCAGACTGAACAGTAACCTTAAAGTGCCTATTAAATGATTTTTTTTTTCCTCAGTGGATAGACCTTGCTAAATGAGGAACAGCGGTGAAAAAATTTTGGCAAAATTTTTTATGGTTCTCTAGATGTTAACATTTAATATTTTCAACTGATGACGTCACAAGTGTGACAGGCAAATTCGCATTTTATGAAATGTGCTGCAAATCCATAACCCTTGGATGAATTAAAGCCAAACTTGGAAAGAAGACATCTATGTATAAAGCCATTACTCTAGCCAACAACATTCCTGCATCCCAATCAGTTACTGCAAACACCTGGGTAACTGCACTCTCTCGGGCGTCTTCACTTATTCCAACCATTGTATAAGCAAATTTATTATATGGCTGACTGATTTTGCGTGCTGTGATTGGTCAATTCCAGGTCCGCAAGTAGCCGTACGGACCCCTAGCTCTCGATCACCTTTTCGAAACCTGAATAATCAACAAAGCCATATAATAAACATCTTATTAGCCTCGTTTGCTCGTTCTGTATATATACGGCAAGTTATGGATACTTGTTTTTTCCTTCCTTGTTTTCATGTCCCGCGCGCTTCGCGCTTGGGCCATAAAAGGAAGGGAAAACTCGGTCCATAACTTGCCGTACGGACCTCGCACTCGGCTAATAAGAGGTATGAACGGGTCCTATAACACAAAATCAGCTGCGATTGAAGTGATCGTGTCCGATTTTGAAAATCGAGCCCCCGTTAACCAGAAACCTGGATTGATCCGCTACTTTAACAGAAATATGCCCAGGTTGTAGTAAATTATGTTCTACACAGCAGCACAATTTTTCAAAACTTTCCACCCCGGGGAAGCATGTCACTGGACCCACCAAAGAGGCTTGCACTTTCGGCGCTTGTAAAATTACAGTCATGTGGACTACTCGAGATCAGCAGTGCTCCGCTGTCCCAGAAATACACTGCCGCACTTCGTAAGAAAAGCGGAAACGACTAAGCGATTTAAAGCACTTCTAAACGAAAATTTATTTCAACTAGTTTTTCAAGTACAAGTCTTTAGCCTTCTTTAATTAGATTTTAGTCGATTAGTCTAGATTAGATTGGATTACTAAGTTATTGACAGTAGTTTGATCTTTAAAGTTTATGTTATTGAAAATTCGCGCTATGATATTTTTTTCACTATTGTCAACACTGTTATTATAATACCATCACAGTACCCTTGTGCTTGATCTTGCTAAGCATAGTTCCGCCCTACCACCCTCTAAGTACGTGCAGCGCTGTTGTATAATGGGTTCGATGTATAAAGCCATTAGTCCAGCCAACAGCATTCCTGCATCATAACCAGATATTACAAACGTCCGGGTAACTGCACTCTCTCTGGCGTCTTCACTTATTCCAACCATTGTAATAGCACTTAAATACAAGATCCCATAAAAGAAACCAGCAGCTGAAGTTAGCAGAGTAACCACGCCTATGCTGCCTAAGAAACGGTACCAAGAATCTATGAGTAGAAAGAGCATTATAATCACTATTGCTGAAGCCAGGGCCCAGGTGTGTTTTGTGAAGGAATTGAGGCTTGGTTTTATTAAGGAACACACGAAACTGTACGACCGACCGACCGAAATGGCAAAGTTGAGAGCACTGATGTAAACTACGAAGACTTCTCTTGGTGCTAAACTATACTGCTGGTAGACTAACGTTGAGGCGATTCCTTGTATAGATAAAAATGTAGCAAAAGCTCCAATAAGGAGTGCGATAAGATGGTGTGATGTTTTCCAAATGGCAACAAATTTTTCCTTAATACTTAATCGAGTAAGAGTGTTGGTTTGATCGTCTTGCTCCGTCAGTGGGACATGCTTGTAGTCTGCATAAGTGGTGCTCTCAGCTCCCGAGCCGTTGGTTTCCTTTTTCCTCAGTACCAAATAAGAGGCAATCATGATCAGCGGGAACCAGCTGACACCTAACACGGCTGCGCGGGGAGACACGTCTAACAGGACTGTCAGACCTATGGGAAAAATGCATTGTGAGTAGCTGTGACATTTAACAGAGATTACTGCTACAGCTCAATATCAATAATAATAAAAGTGTAACGATGTGATCGGGGGTTCGGTTTTAGTTTGTTTGAAACCAAAATCGGTTGTTTCGAGTAAGATAAATCCGTAGGAGTGAAGAACTTGTTTGTGTAAAACTGAAACATATAATCATAAGAGACGAGAGGAGCAACTAAAAACACAGCAGTTCCCGGAGCAGAATTGAATATAATTTTCCAAGTACAAGCACATGTTTACAAATTTTTGTCAAACTGGTTTGACAGGTTTACACTCGTCAATGGCACAAACTTCATGTAACTCAAAACATAGTGTACTCTGAGCATGAGCAAAGCTCGTTGCACAAAATTATGAAGAAGCGAAAGTACACAGTATACTGATTATCGGGAAGACTAAATGCAAACGACACAACGGAAATATAACTCAGCAACTACAAATTTGTTGCTCTCTCGATACACGAGTTATACGACTTCCGAGGCTAAGCAATATGAGCTAAACTGTCATGCATATAATCTTGTCATGTAGAAACACACAAAATACATAAATGCTATAAAATAGACGCAAATCAACCTAGCTACAGTAATAGCAATAATAAGAACAACAACAACAAAAATAAAGTAACATAATAGTTAAATCGACAACAATGAAAGTAACAATAGAAACACTTCAAGGATATAACAATAACGAAAGATTGCCTTTCTAGTAATTTCGTTGGTGCAAATAGTATTTGGTTTTCAGTTCATACTCTTCGTTTTGCCTTTATATGGAAAACATGCAAAAAAGAATAAAATCTAAGAGCATTAAAGGCTTTGACAGCTCCCAAAGCCCAACCCCTCGTCCTCGATGTGAGACGTGGAAACAGGTAAGGCTGGCCAACGGGGCTCTGGTGAAGCTACATGGGCTAATCCCCCGTGAAGTGGACTGTACAGATTACAGAATCATTGACGAAATTCAACCGCACCATCGACTCCGAGAAAAAGGACTTGATTCAGAGACAGAGAATGACGCAGTGCAGGCAAATCCGCATGGACCCTGCAGGGTCGAATGTTCTTCTCTCTTCAAAGTCAACATCCATTCTTGATACGTGGAGATGTCAGGACCATGTATCAATCCGGAAGATCAACCATCATTGCCAACGAAATGAAAGACTACAAAAATGTCAATTCTGGGGTTGAATGAGACACGCTGGACCTCATCGGGAGAGACGAAACTGGCTGATGACACCACAATTATATACTTGGGACATCCAGATGATGGAACACCGCATACAGAAGGAGTGGTCTTCATGTTAACACCAAAGGCACGCAGAGCGTTGATTTCGTGGGAACCCATCAACTCAAGGTTAATAACAGCTAAATTTAGGAACAACCACAAAAGGATTGCAACCGTAATCATTCAGTGTTATACACCTACAAATGACACAGAAGAAGAAGAGAGAAAACAATGGTACAGCACCCTCAGCCAAGGAATGGAGAGAAACAAGGAGATTGAAGGATCTGGTCCTCGTCATGGGAGTCTTTAATGCGAAAATCGGGAAAGATAACACCGGGTATGAACGAATTATGGGACGACACGGAATGGATAAGATGAACGAAAACGGGGAGATGTTTGCTGAATTCTATTCAGACTTCGAATGTGTCGTCGGGGGCTTTGTGTTCCCGCACAAAGAAATACACAAGACAATACACTCGTACCAACAACCAGGTAAAAGGCAAAAAGGGGGAAACATCTTGACGGGGGAGGATGAACAGTTACAACGATGGGTAGATCACTTCAGCGAATTACTAAACAGACCATCACTTACGGAAACACCATCTATATCTGAGGCACCACCGGAAGTGGAAGGTCGTTAAGGCTATTAAGAAACTGAAGTCAGGGAAAGCAGCAGGACCCGACAATATACCGCCAGAGGCACTTAAAGCAGATCCATACACAACTGCAGGCATGCCGTATGGACTCTTTGGAAGGATTTGGGAAGAGGAGGAAATACTAACTAAGCGGAACGAATGCCATATCATCAAACTCCCCAAGAAAGGAGATCAAAGAGAATGTAAGAACTACAGAGGAATATCTTTGTTGACAGTGGTTGGAAAGATCCTAAAGAGAGTTATGCTAATGCGCTACGGCATTCCAGGAAAAGTCACCAGGATTATCAAGAACTCTTACGATGCGATGACCCGTAAAGTAGTTCATGCTGAGAAATCGTTAGATAGACTAGTTTTGCGGCAAAGACAGACGTAAAACAAGGCCGCTTGATGTTACCATTCTTGTTCCTGCTGGCGATCGATTGGACAATGAAGGAGACAACAGATAAACAACAAACCTGCATCCAGTGGAACCCACAGAAACAACTTGGCGATCTCGCCTTCCCAGATGACATTGTGCTCCTCTCTAGCAACAACCAACAAATGCAAGACAAACCACAAGAGTGATGAAAAATTCTGCCAAATTGCCGACTGTCGACAAAACCAAGATCATGAAGATTAACTTCACATCAAGTAGGCCAATTGAAATCAATGACAGGCATCGATGTTTTCAGTCTCTCAAGACTAAGCTATTCAAGCTATGGAGGAGTGCATTGTTGATGTTCGTGCTTGGATGCGCAACAATATGCTAAAGCTAAATTAACGACAGCAAGACAGGATTTCTGATCATCGGTTCACGTCAGCAACTCGCCAAAGTAAATGTTGACTCTGTACAAGTTGGTGCTTCCAAAATTTTGTCAGCCTTATCTGTGCGCAATCTCGGGGCGTGGTTTGATAAGAATATGTCCATGGATGCGTATGTTGGGAAAGTCTGTAGTAAGGCCTTCTTCGGACTTTACAATATTGGGCAAATAAGGAAATTTCTATCTGAAGACGCTACCAAAACGTTGGTTCATGCATTCGTCACATCCCACGTCGACTATTGCAACTCCCTGCTCTTCGGCGTGTCACAGTTCCAACTCAACCGATTACAGCGTGTCCTTAATGCTGCAGCGCGCGTCACCTGCTATCTCCCACGGTATTCACATATCACCCCAGCGTTGTTACAGCTCCACTGGCTTCCTGTTGCATCACGGATCAGATTTAAGATCGCGCTGTTGGTTTACAAAGCACTTAAAGGCTGTTCTCCATCCTATATAACAGAGCTACTGCAAACCAAGCCTCCGGGTCGCTAAGCAATGCGTAGCGACGACCAACATCTCCTCGTTGTCCCACGAACCAGATGCAAAACATTTGGCGATCGTACATTTGCCGTCGCAGGACCAAGGGTTTGGAACAGTCTTCCGTTAGCCATTCGAAATTCTGTGAGCGTAGACTCTTTTAAAGCGAACTTGAAAACATTTTTATTCAGACAAGCTTATGAACAGAGTTATTAGTTACCCCATTTAGTATAGCCCATGTAAATAGGAAAGCTTTTTATTTCTTTATTTATTTTAAAGTCTATTCTTATTCAGTTGTAGAAAGTTTGTAAAGTGCATTGGAATATTTCTATAACTAATAGCGCTATAGAAATTCATTGAATTATTATTATTATTATTATTATTATTATTATGTAGAGGAATACCTAGGAAGCACAGTTAGAGGAACGGACGAAGACATCAAAGTCAGAGTCAACAAAGCACGAGTGGTTTTTAACTTGCTGAAGAAAGTATGGAATTCGCGTGTCATCTCCCGCAAAACAAAGCTCAGAATCTTCAATGCCAATGTTAAAAGTGTCCTGTTGTATGGTTCAGAGACTTGTCTGCCTCGCAGCTCAGCGTAGTACATGGCCACCAGTTATGTTCGTAAACTGGTAAACGAATTTCGTTCAAGCGTCTTCCCTCTTTTAGTTTACTTGTTGTGTGAGCTATAATTCCTGTCAAAAGCAGATTTGTACAAGAAAGTGTAAAACTTCGATATTGTAGATTTTGACGATTTGCAAAACCGATTCATCTTCGCCCAAATTGTTAAAAATTTGTACGTAAATGTTGTAATTAACGCTTTGCTCAAATTGACGCCTATGCTCTATTAAATGCCCCCCTTGAGCTCAAAGTTTGTATTAGATGCCCCTCTCCAATAGATGCCCCCCCCCCCCAAAAGAATCCCCCAATTACAAGGAAATAGCGCAACTAAAAGAAGAATTTATTTAGCTTCTTGCTTGACCAACACGGGTTTGAATACTGCATCTTGTACAATGCCAAGTTCGAGGTAAGGTAGCGTTCTTTAGTTAGCTTCTTGCTTGACCAACATTGATACTGAACAGGGGATTCGATAGTGAAATGCAACCAATATTAAACTGTGACATCGATACTATTGTACTATTTTACTTTGAACATTGTCAACATTGAATTGAAACATGGATACCAATGAACTACGTTACCAAATATTAAACATTGAATACGGTTATCGAATTGGCTTTGGTGCTATTTACAAACTCTTTTCGTTATCACTCACGATTACTACGTGAACAAATTTTATTTATTTACATTGTTATTGCCACGTACGCTATTGTTATATAAAATAAAGACGCCTCTGTTTTATCAAACGCCTCCGCTAATACCCTTTAAATTTAAGAGACGCTCCGGACATTATATAGAACTTTTACGGTATGTTGTACTTATACACATTTACATAATTATCGTGTAACTTCCATTGTCTTAAATAGCGAAAATGACGCCGGGTTCTAAGTTCCGTTCATTAACATATAAATTTTATAAAAGAAAATAGTTTTAAGTGTTCAATAAACCATTGGTCGGATTTTAAGAAATCAATTATGTTACTCAAGCTTTAGTGTTATATATTGGATGATTACATTTGTCACCTCATATTTTCATGGAATATCTATTCGGGGAAAATTATAATGATGATGATAATAATAAAAAAACAATGCTACCTTCATTTTTTAACCTATTTATGTTTAATGTTGGCATAAAGTATAAGTTTTGGGGTTTCGGTGTCTGATTACTAACTCGACGGGATGTCAAATTGCAACGGCCATTCTGGCAACTTCGTTCCAAGGGCGCTTTCACTTCAAACCCTGAGAACAAGGTTACAATATTAGTTGAACTTTTCAACCAACAAGGTCGTAACGTATTTGTCCTCTGCCCAGCCCAAGATTTACTCGGTTTGATCCAATAGCTACTAACAAACGCGTAGCACTCACCGAGGTAGTACATATTTGCTAACACACCGGCTAATCCAGTACCAGCACAGTAAGCTCCAACTGTGGAGTGCTTGTAGAACACTGTCAATGCTACAAACGTCATTTCGCTGAAAGTAACTCCAGTGGAAATCAACGTGACCCCAACAGGTTTCCATTCACTCTGAACCAGCCCCACCAACAACAAACCGGCGACCATGAGAACGACTACAACAGCAATCCTCACGGAACTTCCTAAAATAGAAAAAAAGAACCGTCTGGCTTAATTGATACTTTCTTAAAGATACACAAGTTCGTATAGAGAGAGAATTAGAAACCCTGGTATTACAAGACAGTCACGAAGCAAAACAACAAACAGAAAAAAGTTACATTGCTGGAAATACTCAAGTATTCTACGTGTTTAAGCAAGCGTAAAAAAATTACTGTTTTCATTGCTTCGGGACCCTTGTTTTTCGTTGCTCTGATCCTATTTTAAACAGAGCTGACGTACATTAGTTAACCAATTATTAAATCGATCGATCTCATTTAACCGATTAATCAGTCAATCAATTAGTCAATCAATCAATCAATCATTTAGTCATTCAACCAATCAATCAATTATATAGTCAAACAATTAATCAATCGGTCAATCAACCAATCTATCAGTCGGTCAGTTAGTCAGCCAGTTAATCATCAATCAATTGATCAAAGAATTGAACGACAAATCAATAACTCAATCAATCAATCAGCAAATTAGTACGTTATTCAGTCAAGCAATGGATCGATCTCAATCAGTCAAACAAGCAGAGCCACACACACCGCCAAACCCAGTGGTACTCAAAGCTCAAAATGTACGCCTCTACGGATCCTTGATATCGTGATTGTCGTTGGCATTTTCTTCGATTGTTGTTTACTCTTTCTCTTCTCTCTTCCCTTACCTGTCTGTTTTTTGTGTTCTTTTCTTGTCTTGAACGTTTCGGCATCGGTAGTGCCCTCTTCATGCAGTTACTAGCTCTGGTTGAACTCAGAATTAGGAAATATTTCCCCGTATTCGTCTCCGGTATTTTGATACAAACTGAATAGTTTGATTCATTCTTCATGAAAATAACATTGTCAAAAGAGAAACAGCTCATTTTAAAAACTGGTTTAACCAGGTCTCAAAGTTTACAAGAACGCAGGATAATTGTACTCGTCTATTGGAGCTATTGTACGCTTCTGTATACTGCCAATCATATAATAAGACGTATTATTTACTTGCACATCTGCATTCATTTTGGTCCTAGGCAAGGATCGAGTCTCAGCTTATTAAGAACAACTTTGGCGACAATGGCGGCCAAATCGTTTGCCAATCTTTGTGACATGTGCATACCCCCTCCCCCAGTAAACCAGTGACTCATTTCCCTGATACATCTTCAAACATCCTACCTATTCTGTCAAAGAAAAGAGGTGACGTCAGCGCCGCTAAAAGGCCAGGTGCACTGATGCTTACTAATACAACAGAGGTTGGAACAACCAATCCTGATAAGATATCTTCGGCCGCCGCCATCGTGAACGGGTTGGCAAATCCAGATGACATCCCAGCAATGAAGAAACAAGCCAAATGCAGTCTCTTCTCTCCTTGTTGGCTGCTATCCATTTTGATCATTTCCCTGAATCAAATTGTAAAATCAGATTAGTAACGTCTGTTTGCCGTGCCAAGGGTTAGAGTTAAACTGTCGCGGGTCAATTTTCGTTGGTAAGGTATCAGAATTTGCCAAGGATGAAACGTTTTGAAACCTACTTCGTCTTGAGGACGTGCTTCTACATGGAGAATCTTTGGTTTTCTTGGTCAATGGAGAAGCGGTTCGTATCGGTGGGTATTGAAGCACGACCTTCTTACAAAATTAAATATCGGGGACTAAGAACTAGAAGTTACCAATGGTAATGAGTGCTGCGAGGATATGTGTAAGTCCGGTTACAACGCAATAAATTGTTGCCAGGCATTTTACATTACAGCATCTTCAACCTTTACTCTCTCCGCAATAATTTCTGCTTTGAATAGCTAAAAGAGTTTGAGTATTCGTAAAGAAAGATATATCGTAAATCCTTAAAAAGAGACAGCAGTTGCTCTCAGGAATTGGCCGTCTACAAGACAAAATCGTTAGTTTTAACTTAACAGTGGAACTAACATGGTTGATCGGCCTCTTTGGTATTTTTTTGCGTCTGAAATATTTTTGAATGGCCAAGAATAAGTTTGACCGACGAAAGGGAATAACTGACAGCGACAAGCACCACTGTATGAGCTCTGGGAGGCGACTTCCAAGTAAAATGGTCTCTACAACAGTAATCGTGGATTACATTTTGGAGCAAAATAATGACTCAGTTATCAAATTAAAGATAAATTTTGTGGAAATGCAAGATTTGAATACAAGCACGGATCTTTTTTTAGGTTTTGACCACGTCGTTTGGTTTTGATCACGTGCTTTTGAGGCGCTCGGACGAGTTTAATCGCGCTCTACAAATAGCCGTCTTGTTTGTCTTCTTTTTCTGTATTTTCTGTATATTTACTTGCTTGTAGCGTGTAGTTTATCTAAGATACCTCAAGCATTAACTAAAGTCGATCTGGAAGACATTCTGGATAAGAAATTGGAAGAGGTTTTTAACAAGAAGCTGACTATTCGTTTCAGTGGTGCCATCATGTGGAAAATATTAACAAATCATTTAAGCGACTCAGCCTGTTCAGATTTAAACGTGAAATTAAGAATGCCAGAACTGCCTTTTGCTCTTTTCTCCTCCAGCGTTTTCCACTTTTCTTTTTTTTTGCGTCTTTTGTCTGTGTTATGTTTGTGCCCCTTGCATGTCAAAGTGTTTGAAACCATAGTTTGCTAGTGTATATATAAAATCTCTGGGTGAACTGTGTAGTTCGATTAGCTTACATAGTTATTCTAGGCAGCCAATTAAAACACCCTACTCCTGTATTATATTTCTTAGTCCTGCTACCTGTAAACGAAAGGTGTACTTGAATGATTTACACAAATTGTTTGGAAAATCAAGTTATTCCAGATTCGGAGATTATATCGCTAACTATCTACCCGATAAGATTTCGTTTGATGCGAAGTTTATCCTCGAACCAAACAATCACGAACTTCAAATGCAAGCCAAGCACAAACTCAAACACCCATTGGCCATTGTGGTGTCAGTCCAGTCCCACTCCTCTCATTGCCTGGGGGTTCTATTTCATTTACAACATTTGCCGCGTTTGGTGCTCAGCGGGAGCACAGGCAATAGGATATGTGGTCCCTTCTAGGCCTGGCTCCCTTTGTTGGGGAGGAGGTGACAGTCCACAACACCGGCATTAGCCTACTCTTATCGATAAGTGTGTGGGTTTTTTTAATTCCCCCGATAGAGCGTCAAGAGACTAGACCAACGGCTTAACATCCCAGTCCACCGACGGTGTGGCGAAAGAAGGTCACCTAAGTACGTTTTCTGCTACATATGGACGGACCACATTTTATTACGCAAATTGAGCTAAAAAACATGATGATAATCATTGTCCATGACCTACCAAATAAGCTTTTCAAACAGAGGGCCGGAGGATTTGTGGTGTTGGAACACTGTACATAATGCACCGGTCAATGTAACCCTCTCCCCCCCCCACCTCACCAACCCCGGGTACTTGGCGGGGATTAGATGGGGATTAGGCATAGCATTTGTGCCCCGGTGGGCCGGTGTCACAGCACAGATGAACCCCCCTACAAATGAACCCCCGGGGTTCACTGGTGCTGGTACTAGGACCAGTGAAACCCCTTCGGACAGATGAACTCTACTCGCACAGCGCTCTTAATTATCTTAAACTCATCATATTCTGTACTTTGTCATCCTAATATGAATTTTATCCTACTGTAGAGTTTCGACAAGCATTGCCTATTGTTAAAATCAAACCCAAACCACAAAAATTTGCATTTTGATCGATTTTTTTTTATATTCTTGAATCACATGCTTCTGTAGACACTTCGCGCTTAACCAAACGATGAAATAATTTGTTTTGAAATATTTTTCAAGAGTTTTATCAACACACTTGTCATTGTTCTTGAATACGCACATCTAAAAACTTACCTTCTTTGATGAATAAAGCCAGTACCAGAGGGAAGTATGAGAGGGTTTTCGTCCACATTTATTCTAAAGTGAAGGTCAAACGCACCAGAGAGATCGAAATAGAAAGTTAGGCCTAGTTTAGACATCGTGCTTTCACCGCACCGAACTCAATTCCATTTGGCGCGGTGTCTGGCACGGTCAAAG
>JAOEJI010182232.1:0-12024 GCA_025448255.1 Umimayanthus chanpuru | reverse complement strand
TTTAGATTTGACTACGAGTACGAGTTTGACTACGAGTACAACTTCTTAGAGACCTTTAGATTTGACTACGAGTACGATATTTTGGTGCGACCAACTTCATGATAGGAGTTCCAGTAACAAACTTATTGTCCGATCAAATCTTGTGGCAGTCCTCTTTACTACGAGAATTCTTGAAGATATCGTAGTCAACATTATGAGCTCAGAAGCTAAGAAGTCGTACTCATAGACAAATCTAAAGGTCGCTAGTTATGGTTAAACAACAGAGGGAAAAAACGGCAAACAAGCCGTTCTGTGATTTACTTGCGCATTGACAATGTCTATGGCAGTTATGCAGTATTTTTACAACCATTGTAATTGTGTTTAATTATTTGGATTCTTTTATTTTTAGAAATTATATACATAGTGTTTGTTCAGTCAGTGTTCTTCTGACCTAATAATGAATTTGCAAATTTGCAAATGCAACCAGCTTCGAGTAATCTTTAGCTCTAAAGCTTTTCTTGGAAGCTGGTATTCCTAATTAATTCAATTCTTGACTTATTTTGATATAAATAAGCAATAGAGAGGGGTACAATAAAGTTGTTGCTGTTGTTGTTGTTGTTGCATCAAAGTCGAATGTCTATGGTTTTGCAGCCATAGTCCTAAGAACTTCTGACCAAACACACGCTGCACACCCGACCAAAATAATTGAGAAGCGCCTCCTCCCAACCCCACGGTCGGGACGTCCTACTGCAAGCCAAGGCTTCCAAGGGCTGGATTAGCTCGAAAAGCACCGGATACTCACCTTGTATTTTGAGAAAAGGATAATCATTTATTTTCAACATTCACTCGATAATGCTTGTTTTTTTAAAAGCACCGCAAATGCCGTTTCCTTCTAACGAATACAATCAAACTTCAAATTTGAAAATATTAGTTAATTTAGGAAACTGTCAGAATACTGTATCTGGTAATTGTTTCAAATTCATTTTGGCTTTTCTCCATGTGTTAATGCTGGATTTTTTCAATCTCTAGCATCTGTACATAATTGCCAGCATAAAGACAATTTTCCATCACTGGTTACTGAGTTAAAAGAGATATTCATTGTTAGTTGCTCATATTAAATTAATTGCCAACAATTAGTCGATCGTCTTTTGATAATTGATTTTGATAGATTTTATTGAATACACTTTCTGTGTATAGTTTTAGGGTGAAAAAACATTAAGTCAACAAAGTTGGTTTCTGGCGCAGCTTAGGTCTTGGTGATCTCCAGCCCACCAGTGTTATAGTGTTTGTTTTGTTTTGTCCGTGTGACACTGTATCGACGTAAGGTCCTGAATATTAATATGTTATGTCCAGAGAATTGAGGCAGAATTCAAAACTGCAGTGATTCTGACAATTACCTCTCTTGTATCTCGTTAGATACCTTCCCATCGCAACGTTTCTGAAGAGGAGTTGCACAACCAAGTGAAGGATTACAGAGCTATGGAAGTACATTGCTCTTAGAAAATCCCCTCTTCTTGATAATCAGCGCGGACGATGCACTTCTTTGCCGTCTCGTTTTACTTGTTTGGACTTCTTAACTTTGTTTCTACAAACAACAGGGAAAACAGAATGACGAGATCATTAGTTCACACACGGGTTTAAGTAGAATTAACACTAACATAAATTCAAAAAATAAGTTTGTTTCTTGTATGATCTTATGGGTCAACTTGTTTCGGTTGACCTTTAACACAATCTGTTGTAATTCTGTCTAAAACGCTAAACACGACTAGCTTCTTAAAAACAGATTTACCTTAAGGAAACCACGTTTAAATCTTTGAAACTGGCCAAACCTTACTGCTGGAGTAAGATTGCGAGAAAATTGACTTTATGCCTTTAACAATAGATCTGTAATTAACCACAAAGTATTGGTAATTATTCATAAGTAGGTAATAAAATTTTAAGCATCTTTGGTCTAAGAAGAAAGTAAGTTTAACACTTCAGTCTTGGTTCTTTCATAAAAGACATTCAAAATGCATTTTCTAAAACATTTGATACACTTTTTACGTTAATAATCATTGTAACTTTCATTGTGGCTATTTGACTTTTTAGATTCCATAAGATACTTCATAAATCGCTCGGAAAGCGGCTGAAGCACATTTAATTCAGATCCTGAAAAGCTCATAACTTTTATAACTTGTACACGAGCCCAGTCCATTGCCTGCAGGTGTGATACAGCATCGAATGATTCCGCTTGTTTCAGTTCGTGTCTGACTCTCGCCAAAGAGTTAGTTACGCGCGTAAAACACAAGTTCCACCTGTTTGTTCCGCAGCAAGAACTCAACTGCAAGAGAGACCCGCCAGGTGGCTCAATTATCACTGTTTGCACACACAGCAGGTGCTAACAAAACCCACTGCAGTCAACTTTAACGATAGTTCTAATTTATAACATAGTAAATGGTAGCAACTGATGGTGAATGATAGCTAACCTATCCTCTCGTTCTCTCCACCATTCTATACCATACATGCAAATATTAACCAAAGTAGCAGCAAGAAAAGCAAGCTAACAAATACCATGCAACCTTTTAGCCACTCAGCCTCATGACGGCTTGTCCAAGAAACGGTACAAACACCGCTACTTGCTTCCGTGTGTATCTTCCTCAAACTTGAGCCAGTTGTTTTGGTATAAGGTTGAAAAACATTCAAAAAGGACCAATGCAAAGGACCGCACGACGTAAGATATACTGTTGTCTAACTGACTTGATATTAGATCTCTGGTTTTAGAGATGCTTGTAATATACGTCACTCTTGGTGTCTACAAACAAAACTTAACCACGAGCTTGATAGAAAGTAGTATGGCTACTTGAAATATTGTCTTGAAACCTGCCCCAAAAATAGTGTTATTGTAAAAGTCATGCATTCCAATTTTTTTACCTGCGTGCAGGAAATTAAAGAAAGCAAAGTCTTTCTTTCCGAAAGCAAAGGTATCAGAATTCACACCCAGGTTTCAGTTAGGAGAGTGGATATTCTACAGCAATATCGCCCGCACAGCGATGAACTACAGTTTACATCTTTTCACATCTTTACCCTCGAATGCTGAAACACTAACTTCTGACGGAAAAACACTCCCATCAGTTATGATCGATAAGTAAGGTGAAAATTGACACAGGATTTGCAGAGATATGTTTTCTTTAGACAACTTGAAGTAAACCTGAAAATACTTAGTTTAATTAGCCTCAACAAAACGTCATGAAAGTAACTGTGCACGAGACAAATGATAACGCAACCAACCTAGTTTGGTTCAAACGATTTTTGGAAAATTTCGAAACACTCAAAGGATTCCACTTCCCCATCTCCTTACCTTAATAACTTATTTACTAACTAACTAACTAACTAACTAACAGGGCAGCCCAAGGGTGGGAGTTGAGTGCTTTATCGGATATATCTAAACTCAATTCATTAGAAAATAGCAAAATTGTGTTCGGCCAAGGTCTGTACTTTAAAGTTATATTATGAACAATTAAACAAACAAATAAAGGTCCAAGTTGAGACTGTAAGATACATCGTGGCACAATTACTTGTTACATAAACTGTATTCGCCCAGGGCTATTGACTATCCAAGGCACAACAACACGGAACAAACAAACAAACAAAGGTCCAAATTGTGACTGTATGATAGATCGTGGCACAATTACCTGTTAATAAATTATATTCGCCCAAGGCTATTGACCATCCAAGACATAACAACAAAGAACAAACAAAGGTCGAAGATGAGATTGTACGATACAACGTGGCACATTTACCTGTTACATAAATTGTATTCGCCCAAGGCTATTAACCATCCAAGACATAACACGGAACAAACAAACAATAGACAAAGGTCCAAATTGTGCCTGTATGATACATCGTGGCACAATTACTTGTTACATAAATTGTATTCACCCAAGGCTATTGATCATCCAAGACATAACAACGCAGAACAACACAGAACAAACAAACAAAGGTCCAAATTGTGACTGTACGATACATCGTGGCACAATTACCTGTTACATAAATTTTATTCGCCCAACGCTATTGATCATCCAAGACATAACAACACGGAACAAACAAACAAACAAACAAACAAAGTTCCAAATTGTGACTATGATACATCGTGGCACAATTACCTGTTACATAAACTATGTGCTGGCAAGAAGAATAGTAACAGTTCAAGAAACGTTCTAGTCTCGCTATTAATTACCTACTAACTAACTAACTAACTAACTAGCTAACTGACCTACTTACGTACTTACTAGCGTACTTTATTACTTACTGACATACTTACTAACCTAATATTTTACTTCTTTGCTTCCTTCCTTGCTTCCTTCCTTTTTTCTTCCTTACTCACTCACTTCCTTATTCACTTCCTTCTTTCCTTTCACGCTCATTCACTCACTCACTCACTTTTTGAGTGGTTGAAAATCAGCTAAATTCGTCTTTTACCTAGATTCACTGAAGTGGCACCGCAAGAACGTTTCTTCAAAATATCGCTTTACAATTACCCAAAATACTAAAATCAGCTTTAAGGTCTAGAAGAAATTGTTGTTACTCTGTTAAAAGTAAGCTAGAATCGGCTTTGCGAAAGAAAGTTCTTATGTTACTATATTAGACGATAATATGAGTTGGTACATATATTTTTGGGGGGATCGGGGAGCGCCGCTGCAAAATGTGCGATTTGGTACTGTTCATAGAGGCCGCAACCGTTGGGACTCGATCTCCAAGCATAGCAAAGACATGCCAACTCATGGTGCCACAACCGTTTTATATATAATATTTTTATTATTGTTATTATTATTATTATTAGTAGTAGTAGTAGTAGTGGTAGTAGTAGTAGTAGTAGTAGCACTTTTCTTCTTCCTTTTCTTCTTCTTACCTTTAATTTGACAGGATATGAAGAATTTGGAGTTTTCATAACTGCGCGGCTTAGTTGATAATTACAGACAGTCGATCTTGAGCAAGGGTTAATACAGTACATCACGTGCAATACTTAAGGCGAACCTGGGGGTTAAGGCTTAAGAGAACTGCTCAAGCATTTGCAACACTCGGACGTCCAGTATACAGATGAGTTTTGCAGCACTGGTCCTACAGCTGAATCACACAGTTTACTTGTGTACTTGTTTTGTTAATGTAACTTCGCTTTAGTACATGCAACTTTAAGCAATATTTATTGTAATTTTCTGTCTAAAGTAGTTTTGTTTTTAGGGCCCCTTTTCTAATGAAACATTAGTTAATAAAATGCTTTGTAATCTGGTTTATTGTCTCATGTCGTATGACTCACTGGGGCTTGTAAGGCTCATGGAAACAACGGCCTTGATCGAGATATAAGTAGAAGTTGAATGTTCTGAACTAAAAATTCTAAAAACTGCACACCTAGTTTTAAACTTTTCGTACGTATGAAAAAATTGTATTTTGGTATAATTCGGAAAATAGAACAATGCAATTATTATTAGACTGGGTTGTTGTTGTCTCTTCTCAGATTCATTGTTGACATAAAGAAAGAATAAATCAGTGGTTGCGTGGTTATCAGAAACTACAAGGTAATAACGTGTATCATAATCAGCAATAAAAATTGAAATAAATGGAGAGTGTGAAGTTTTCTATAAAAGCTCTCTAATACTAAACTAAGAGATATAAGTTATACTCCTCGAGTTTTAATGGATACTTAGAAAAAGAACTAACGATTGCTGCTTTTTGTAAGGACCAAACCTCGCGGACACATAAAGGCGTTCTGTGCTCAAATAACTACCAGGTTAAGCGAAGGTAAGAATAATAATGGTTTGTTGCTTAAAATGGTGAAATTATATTGAGGTGGGACAGAAGACGTATGAAATTTAATCGAAACTTTAATGTTTCATATACATATGTTTACAATTAAAAAGAACTGCTTTTAATTATTCCGTTTTCGTGAAATAATAGTTCCACTTCACACGAGGCAGGAATTGTCATTTCTAAGCCGTCTTTCAAACTTTGGCTAAGGAGTTACGGAACTAGGTTGGACCTACAAAAGGGCCATTCAATATCAGCAGACTGGATTGTCTGCCGACCTGTCTTAGTTAACTGAATATATCCGTTCAACTTAACTAAATTCTTGTTACATCTTTTTGACAGGAACATGACCTCGTGAACTTCCATAGATAAACTTTAGATAGATAAAACTTTATTTCAAAACTGTAAATCATCAGTAAATATACACAGCAAAAATCACTTGAAGGATACGTTGCCTTGTGAGAGCCCATGAAGGATAAGTGCCTTTAAACTTGTTTCTCAAGACCCTCAGATTGCTGTTAATGTTGCCTCATAAAGGCCTCCTCTCCATTTCATGTTATGTTACTTTTGAAACGAAACTTTATGTGTTACATGGTTAACAAGTAAACTGAAACTGAGGTAAAACACGAACACTCGACTCGTTGCGATTTATCATTTTAAACTATCTTTAAATATGTTTTTGTTGACAGCTCCTTTGAATAATTTAAAAGCGCTTCGGTGTATAAAGCAGAAAGCAAAATTCGGCAAGGAAAGGACGTATCTGAGTGTTAATTGAGTTCGATTGGTGCAAATATCCCAAATATCACCATTGCCAAAGTCTGTTCATATGGCAGCTGTACTGCTTTCATAGGATTAGTAACAAACACCGTCGACAAGAAACTTGATTTTCTGTGACAAACTGGGAACGAAAAGAATAGGAACACAAACTTTTAGAAAATGTACGAAATAGATAATTTTAACCGGTTAAATATGTTTGGAAAAATTAATAAACTATAAACTTCAAAGCCCTTCATGTTTCTTGTAGACAGCTTTTGCGAAAGTCTCACTAGATTTCGGTGCCCGATTGGTGCTTAATGAAATGAATGTGACAGCTTCTTTGACAGATCTGTGAAAGACCTTTAAAAAAATATTGACCGTTTTGAGATATGTTTATCTACAAGAAGCCACAAGAGGGCGACAGGCAGACCATCTCTTAGGAGCACAGGTCTTTAAAACTGGCAAGTTGACTACTCACTGTGAGTGTATACATTGCATAATAAACACTTGTTTGACTTCCACCTTCATGGATTAGAAGATAAACACGGACTAGCTTGGTCATCTTTCTATTTTGTTAATGAACACTGAATCCTTTTGTTTCTCTCTCATCGTCTCTGTACGTCACAGTAACAACAGAAAAGGGGAATCGTCTGCCTACAACATCGCAATTTCGTGTCTTGAAGCAAAGTACTTTTTTGTCGTTGAACGCAGGCTCGTAATAAGAGTCCCGAAGTGTCATACACTCTTATAGGAACCGATCGATGCTGGAAAATTCCCAAAATGTAACAATACGTTGAGCAAGAGTATAAAGGAACTCATACTTTTATTAATAAAATGGAAAGATTTGCTACTTAACTTAACGTAGCATAAAATATAATCTAACTTTTTTGCGCCAATATAATGGTAAATATCCTTTCTAAAATTAAACATAAACGAAATCTCACAAACAGCCCGAGTTCCATTAAAAAAGAGAGTATATTACAATCAAAACACCCATCGCGGTCTGGATAAAAGTATCGGGCAAAGTATCGCCCAAGTTTTTATAGATTTGTAGACACTTTTAGTTTTAATCTTGAACTAATGCAACATTGCGCTACAAGAGTGTCGTCACTGAAATTCGCAGGTAATTCAGCAGCTTTTCACATCTTCCTTCCAGTCATGGCATTTCGTTCTTCATTCTTCTTCAAGAACATTCGTTTGTTTTCTGCAACCCTTTTGGCAACTGTTCTCTTGAAGTTAACCTTTCTAAATCTGAGCAACAAATCAAACAGTGTGAAGTCAGGGGAAAATAAAGAAGTGGAGATGGACAGCTTTCAGAGGGACTGGTGCCGAATGCAAAACTGGAGAGTGGACTGGGAACAAATGCTGTTTCCTTGTGTTGACCAGATGTCTTGGGACAAGAGAAAAGCAAAATCTATGCAAAGAACGGATGCCAGGAGAAGTTACATCAAAGGATGGGATATTAATCCAGTAGGTAAGTAAATTTTCTCTTAATGAGAGGAATAAACTACTCACTTTCTGTAATAAAGATCCGTTGTAACTAGAGGAAGTAGCAAAACTGTGGTATAGGGTCAGCGCTCAGTTGTTTCACCAGAACAAAAGCACCATTCGAACGTACCAGTCCATCTCATTTTCGGCATCGAATTTCTCTTCGGTAAGAGGGACCGCGGAAGGGATCAAAGTCGGGGATAAATACCTTAAAAAATAAAATGGTTTATTTGAAGATTAGAAACTGCTTTTACCTTTAGACAAGCCGTCCTTAATGATTTTTTAGGATGTCTTATCAATGAATCTTTGATTATAGGTATACTACTTATAGTATACTCTGTATTGTATGACAGGCGCTGTATGCAACGTTCGTGCCCTATGTACGTTTCTTTAAGGACGTGACATCCAAACGTTTTCACTGCAACAACAAAAACAACAATAACAATAATAATAATAATAATGATAGGGCATTATTGTATTGCGCCTTGCATGGCGGCATCTTTCATGAGCTCCGTTTAATTTTAGATTTCGTCATCATATTCTTAAGCAATGGCCCCTAATCTTTCAAAGTTAGGTTTTAATAGGTTTGGGAACGGATTCTGGCCACGATACAGAGGTAAGAGGGCTGTACGTTTCGTTAAAGCGAAAGAACAACTTCAACGCCGAGGAATCGACATTTTCCAACCAAGTCAAATCAAGCGTGGAACAAACACCAACTGCAAGACTCATAATTCCAACCCTAACCTTAACCCTCAACCCTAACCCCCCGGTCAACTGTTTGAAAAAGGGATCGCCACGCTATTTTGTTCCAACCTTTTTCCTCTCGAACCGATGAAGTTCGCCATGTCGTTCAGAATGCAAACTTTGACTTCATTTGCTTAACTGAATCATGGCTCAAATCACACATTCAGGACTCTGTGGTGGCCGTCGACGGGTTAAACCTGGTTCGTCGCGATAGGGAGGAGATTATGCACGGCGGTGTATGTATGTATATCAAAGATACAGTCCCCTTCTCAGTATCAGAAGACCTAGCGGATGATTTTCTTGAAGTACCTGGTTGGATCTACGACCTTCCCGACTCCAAGGGGGCGTGAACAATATTATTGTTGGAGTTGTTTTAAATCATCCGCCGACAGCGCAAAACTCGGAGATGCTAGCCTATCTGATCAAGTGTTTATTAACTATCGAGTCCCGATATTCCAACTGCGGAATAATTCTGCTTGGCGACGTAAACAAGCTGGACACCACAAGGTTAAAACCAAACTATAATCTCAAGCAAATCGTTCACTTTCCCACGCGCGGACGAAACACCCTTGACCAGATTCTGAAAACTGTGACCTTAGCGATTACTACGACCTACCAGCTGAACGGCCAGCCTTTGGTTTGTCAGACCACTACTTAATTGAAGTTCAACCTAAGGAACGCCATCGAAGCTCTGAGAACAAAATTACTGTAAAATCAAGAGATCTGCGACCGAGTGTTCGTCTAGCCATATATAAGATCTTACCTTGAACAGGTGGACACTACAGCGCTCGTCAGCTCAGTAAAATCGTGCGAGGAGAAGTCAACGCAACTTCAAACCATTGTACAAACGGGTCTTGATTTCGTAGCGCCCCTTAAGACGAAAAAGTATTCATAACACTGAGCCACTGTGGATCAATCAGAACCTCAAAGCTCTAATAAAGAGGCGTGAGCGAGCTCTCAGTTTGGGCGACCTAGAAGAATTTCGAAGATTAAGAGACCGTGTGAACCGTGACCGCAAGTCTTGCCGGACTAAGTATTACGACCACATGCAAGGAAGCTAAGAACACTTTAAAAACTGCTCACCGGCCCAGTGGTGGACGGAAGTAAAGAAGCTCAGTGGGATGTCAAAAGGGTCTGATGCTAAAGAGAACATCATTAAATCCTTAACACGCTTAAACAACGGAGATGCAGGAGTAACTACAGACGCGGCCCTGCAAACCTAGTTAACAACGGCTTCCTCTCACAAATGAAGGACTTCCAGCCGCTGACACAGAAACCTACTCACGATTCAAACCTTCCTTCCGAGTCTACATTGATCGTTACTGCTGCCTCCGTAGTCAAGAAACTCTCCGCCATCAATCTAACTAAGGTCCAAGGGCTCGATGGGATACCTGGGTGGTTGCTTAAAGAGAACGCAGACCTGCTTACCGACCCAGTCCAAGATATTTTTAACACCTCATACCAAGAAAGTTGCCTCCCCTCCGCATGGAAAGAAGCGAATATTATACCGATCTCGAAGAAAAGGTCAAGTTTTGACATCAACAAACACATACGCCCCATATCCATTACTCCACTTCTGTCTAAACTAGCAGAGGAATATGTAGTAAAAATGTTTGTTAAGCCAGCTGTCCTTGCAAAGATCGACAGCCAACAATTTGGAACTATTCCGAACTCATCGACGGTTAACGCTCTCATTGACAAGACACATTCGTGGCTGAATAGCACTGATGGCAATGGAGCCAACACCAGAGTCGTGCTTTTTGATTTTCGAAAAGCGTTTGACCTCATTGACCACACCATCCTTGTCAAGAAGCTCTGCAGCTACAGCCTCCTAAGCCAAGTACAAAGTTGGATTGTCGACTTTCTTCAAGATCGAAACAGAGAGTAAAACTCAGTCAAAATTGTTTTTCAGAGTGGCGAACCATACCCTGGAGTCCCACAAGGGACCAAATTGGGTCCGTGGCTATTTATCATAACTTTAAACAATCTTAACATCTATGGTGTACAGCTGTGGAAATACGTCGATGACATTACTATGTCAGAGACAGTGGAAAAGATCCAACCAAGCAAGATCCAAGATGCAGTAGATGAACTGAGTAACAAATCTAAGGCAAACAAATTCCAGCCTAATGAAAGTAAATGTAAAGAACTGAGGATGAGTTTCTCCAAGTCTGATAAGATATTCGATCGCTACTAATCTTGAAGTAGTTGCCAATGATAAGTTGCTCGGATTGAATCTAAGTAGTAATCTTAGATGGAACATCCATGCATATTTCCGAAATAATAAGTAAGGTAGCTTCGAGGTTGTATTTTCTCAGGTAACTGAAGCGTTCAAAGGTGGCGTGTAAGGAATTAGTGTTATTCTACGTAACCTGCATTGGACCAATGATCGGATATGCATGGCAAGTATATCACAACTCACTTCCAAACTATCTGAGTGACGACCTTGAACGATAACAGAAACGTGCAAAGCGAATTACTTATCCCGAGCATAGGTACAACGAGGCGTTAGAGAAGGCCGGTCCCCAGACTTGGTTCAAGAAACGTCAAGAAAAAACTGAACGGCTTTCAAAGAGATTGTAACCAATCAGAGACATAGATTGTATAGTCTCCTACCTGAAACTAATGCCAGTAGTTATAATCTTAGAAACAACCGACGCTTCGTCCGTCCAACACGCATGTCTTTCAGATTGCAAAGTTTTAGCCAAATAAACCACCTATCTATCTATATGTTTACATGGCTCTATTTATAGCATTCGTGGCGATACCCTGTTAACATAGCCTACCTCGTGCCCGCCCGACCAGCGCAAAAGACAGGCTTTGGCGAAATCGAAAATTTTCTATTGAACATGTCTAAAGACCTATGAATACGTGAGAGATTAGAACATATGCACGTGGACTCTTTACATGTCAGCAGTTATACCCAGTGCGCAAGCGCAATAAAAGGCCAAGGTTGTTTCTGCAAGATTCTGCAGAATAATTAAACAGTACTATAGACAACTTTTGCTGCCGCAGTAAGATTAAATGCATAAAATGTGTGAATTTTAGGACCATCAAACCCCATGCCACACTCGCGCCATGCTTAATGGAAAACAATACAATTTAATAGCCTATCTGTTTAACGTTGGTCGATCATCGACCGGATGAAGGGTAGGCTGTGTGAACGAGCGGATGAAGGGTAGACTGTGTGAACGAGCGGATGAAGGGTAGACTGTGTGGACGAGCGGATGAAGGGTAGGCTGTGTCGACAAGCGGATGAAGGGTTGGCTGTGTGAA
>JAOEJI010181121.1:0-12039 GCA_025448255.1 Umimayanthus chanpuru | reverse complement strand
GTATGAGTTGTGTTTGCGCTGCGGGGGCTAGTTTCACACGACAGATACGACAGATACAACTATATGGAAACCAGGCTTAAGTGCACTCAATTATTCCACAAAAGTATATTATTTATTATATATGTAGTTGCAATGTAAATATGATCATTTTTATTGAAATAATAATGATTATATTATTGTTATTATTAGTATTGTTTGTATTGTTATATTTATTAATGTTGTTATTATTTAAAACTAATGCCGCTAGTATGTGGTTGCTCTCGTTCTTACAGGCCATCAAGAGCTGTACGGAGGGGTCCGTCCGTATGTACAACGTCATGCAACAGAGCCTTGTACAAAGTATAAACTGCAAGTTAGCAAATAAAGATAACACGTGAACTGATCCGTATTTCCTTGGTCAGATGTCATCCTGTGGTATAGTACATTCTTCCCAGGTTCTGCCGAATGAGCTGCCAGATTTTACTTAATTATGTGCCTCTTAAGAAGTCTTAGTTTTGATTTTGTTTTCTCAAGGCCTTGAAAATGACTTAAATTTGCCAAACGTTTTCCTTTAGGTCTCAACAGGTCTTAAATTTTATTAAAAAGTATTATCGTTTCTAATTGTCAACGTTTGGAGATTGTATATATAAAGAGAGTTTTGATGCAAGCAATAATTGCTACAAGTTTTTTTCAGCAGTCGACCCACACCGCGTTTTGCATGTAGAAGGGGCTCGGTTACTTTCCTTATTTTATGCTATAGTTATTTTTGTATGATAGAACAGCAGTTATAAGTTACAAAAGTAAGTGGCCGGTATTGTAACTTTTGAATAATAGATTAAAGAAGAATTAGGTCTTAAGTTTTCCAAATTTGGGTGCTAAAAGTTCAATCATTCACACTACCTGCCAGCAGAGACCCCCCATAAAGCTACAAACAACAAGTCCTTGAATCCAATTCAAAGATTTGTTTGAAGTTTTAAAATGTTGATTGTGAAAGTTATATCCTTAATATATTTTTGTTGTGTTTTGAAGATATAATCTTCTTATCAATACCTTTAGAAACACATTTTTGTTAAAAGTCAGTGTATGACAGCGGAGTTGTAAGGATAAAAAGTTGAACAATTTCCCATGCATTTGCTGTGATTTTGCCGAGACTGTCCCCTAATCAAGATGGCGAAGGAACCGGGGAAAGGGTCTGTTGCCTGTGATATATGGGGCCATGTTTTTACACATAAATTTTGACATGCTCCCACCACAGTGAGACTCAAATCGCCTGAAAAATAAGAACAAATTAAGAACAATTTGAGGCTGAAATGAAAATATTAAGATAAAAAATTAATGAAAATGGTGAAACACAGCAAGCAATCACATTCAGCATCACACATTAAATGAGTGTTGTTAGTGCTTATTCAGTTAATACAAGCAATATACTGTATATATGTATTTTCGTTGGAGAATACAAACGCAGATCATACAAAAGCACCTAAAGGCCCTTTAGTTGATTTTCAGCCATTAGAATATATATGGCAGTTAAGAATAAAATAAGATTATTTTGAGCCTCAAATTGCTGAAAAAAAATAAGAACGTTAAATGTACACAACTCAATTTCGCATGTGCAGCTTAGGTGCCAAGGAAGTGGCAGCAGTGGACAGCTGTTTCGCTCTTGTTAGAGCTCTTCAGCACTGCATAGCCAGGCACTGAACAAGACACAAGGTCTTTCTTCCAGTGCCCTTTACTCCCAAGGCGGACCCACAACTGTGGGCCTCTTTAAACCTCGGTCACCACACTACAAGTGTGGGACCTTTGCTACGATGTTAACATGACGTAGTTGAACGGAATAGTCCTTGCGACTCACTGTCCAGAGTAAATGGTTTATGCCACTGTCGGGTCATCAAAAGTTGATGACATTTAATGACATCTGAGTTGTGTACATTTAAATAAGAACATTGAGCCTGAGCAAATTTTTACTGGTTCTTAAACAAAAAAAGTGTGCTTTTCAGTCGCCTTTTCGCACGCACCGACGGACGCCCCTGGGATTTCGAGGATGTTCTTATTTTATATGACATAAGGAGAAAACACTCGGATTTAAAACTTTTCAATTGCTTTTAGCAATTTATCGTTTTTACATATAAATTCAGTTAGGGAAAATTTGTGAAACATGTTCTATAACGTATACCCTCTTAACTGGCAACCTTATAAGCTATAGAATTATTAATATAATAAATATACCCTCCATCCCGTTTATAAGCCCAGGGGTGTTTAAGTCCACGCTTTTAAGATACAAAAACCGTTCCGTGTATAATTCCCCCTAAAATAATTCCATGGAAACTCCACGCGACTTTTGTATCGGCCCAGATTTTTCTTCGTTCCCGATGTTACCACCCCGGCCGGTATCCCAAAGATGACCGAAACTAGGATCTTGCCATTAAAGAAGTTTTCAAATTTTGTTGGCCAGCTTGGCAACATTACTTTTAAAACTATCATTATTCTAAGGGCAGGCAGTCCACTTGAGTAACATTTCATAATTAACAAATATGTTTTCGAACATAAAACCATTCCGTGTATAACCTTCCGAAAATAAGTTCACCCCAAGAATTTTTGACAAGAGGCTTTTAGACCAAATATAAGGCCATGGACTTTCGAAATTTTGCGGTATGTCAATGACTGACCAGTTGCAAGCAATTCATTCATCGATTGTGTCGCAAATGGAACACTAACGCGCTTTAATTGTAGCTTTCAAACTCTTAACGATATTGTTCAAAATTCACTGATGCAAAAATGAAAACAAAAGTTAAAACTACAACAGAAGTTAGACCCTTTCAAGCGTTGTGTTGGTTTAATTTTTGTTGTGCCACGAATCTTCGCGCTTAATGAGTTTATCATCCAATCCGTGGGACGTTGATTCAGATCAAGCCACTCACTGCGTTTCTTGCGAATGCTGATTGGGATAAATTCGTTTCGCTTCTATCGATAGCAAAACGTTATGTTTTATGGAAGGGACAGCAATAGCAATAAATGTCACTCCAACAGCGCCAGGTTTTGTAACAACTGAAGAAAAACTTATTTTGTGGTACATTCATGTAACTGCGATGGATACACATCAATGTAGGCAAAAACGCTATGTGTTTTATGTATTGCGTGAAGTCAAGAAAACATGGTTAACCAGTAGTTTGATAGTACGCAAACAAAAGTTATCAAATCTAATATTTTATTGCCTTTTAAACTGTTGAGTTCCTTGCATCGATGGTCTCGTGCCTTGAATTCAATAACTTATCCGATATTTCACCAAAGTAAGATGAAAGGAGTTCAGAAACGGTTGGTTTCGTTTACGCTTTCATTGCCACATCAGCCGTGAAATATGCGGTCTTGGCAAGCCGCTAGCTTTGTATATATGCATGCTTGGGTTTCCTTGCTTCACTGGATTCAACGCTTTCGAAATCAATCAACATTTCGCTTGAAAATACTTCCTTCCTGAGACTTTTGTTAGTTGCTTACCTAGTGGATGATTCTGTTATCCTCCGTCAAGCGTCTTCCTCAAGCGACCACGGTAAGGTAGGGTTGAACAGCATGACAAAGGTAAACGGTTTCAACCACACTGTGTTTGAATTTGTGACAAAATTGCTACACCGTACTAGCTTTTTCAAAAGCCAATCAGATTTTTTGAAAGACAATGAGCTTTGTTTGTATTGTTTTGCCTGTCTCTCACTAGTGTTACTTATATACTAGAACAAGAAGCCACCAGTTTGGGCGATTCCTCGCATAGCTGGGCCCCGCCAAGAGAACGGTTTAACCCCCTCGATTGGAGTTCCTGCCAGTACTCATTTTACAGAAGCAACACAATTAGGTAAGTCAGTTTGAAGTATAACACATTCTAAACCCGAGATTCTCTCAGTTTTTCTGGAACCAGTGGGTTTCTATGCACCCTTAGTCATGCATCTAGTGGGCTTGTAGTCATTGGGCCATGCCTGCGAGGTGAACTGTGCGCCCTTCAAGAAGGAAATAAGTGAGGGGTAGGGTCGTAGTGTCTGGACATTAGACATTTGCCAAGAATATCATGGGAATTCCTCAACGTATGAGCGGAAGATCTAGCAATAACTATAGTAACTCTTAGTCAGTGGGGGACTTGCTCAAAAACTGTCCAAGGGACGAGCTGGGGTAGTAGCGAAGTGTTGACCTCTAAATAATTAACGCGCTTCTTCATTTCGGTTGAGGCGAAATAACTGTTCATCTCAACACTGTCAGACAAATGTTCGCAGTCAGCTATGTTTTCACATTCTCTGTGGTGCCATTTTTGAGACAAAAATCAACCTTGAAGTTTCAAAAGCCAGTAAAAGTAGTTTGTTGATGTTTGGGTAAATTGTTGATTATAATAATTAATTTCAGAACAGGATGCCTTCTGCTGGTATTAAGTTTGGTGGCAGTTAGCCAAGAATCACATTCTTGTCGGATTTTCGTTTTAAACAACCAAGAAAGAAGAGATGGTTAGAGCTTATTTTGCAGCTGTCTGCACAAATGTGACTGCTAAATTAGTTTGAGTGATTTCGCTTCAAAATATTTTCCGTTTGGAGGCGATACTGCGAGTAAAAGGTCACAAAACTGTGGACAGAGCTTCTCTTTCCCGCCACCAGTTGTTGTCTTTTTGTGGTATTTGATTAACTTTTCATGAACTTGATCTTTCCTTTCTTCTCCGTCACTCAAGCATCCAAACCCATAACGGTGTCTTTAAACGCCGCTATACTTTTCTTTCGCTTTGGTTTCCTCTTTTCTTGCGTAGAAATATTGTTTTGTGGTCGAAGATGGATCTGTTAAATGGCGAGATGGGTTGTCAGCGGAGCTGTTGACTCCGAATGGAAGCCGTTTGAGGGTAAACGGTTGAAAGTGCCTCTGTTTTGATCTTTCACAGTAATAGGTAAGTTTAATACTAAAACTTTACTGCTTTGGTGAATGTTAACAATAATTTTCCTAGCCGTGTTCTTCAGAAGCTAGTAGAAATACTGCCAAAATGAAGGTTTAAAGTAGCCTTTCGTGTACAGTTTTGAAGGTGACAAGATTGTTTCGTGTCTTGGCCATCTTGATAATACCTGGCCGTAAAAAAATATTTTTATTCTTGAAAAAGCGAGAGTGACTGCTATTGTTTGGCGTAATTATATTGAATCGCCTATGGAGTTGCAAAAGCTCTTAGTTTAAACAGTAATCTTTAAATTGTTAGAAATGTTATTATAAGGCATCTGCTCGCATGAAATCGTTATTCGGTAGCGGCTTTCAAGTCAATGATATTTCATAATAAAATAAAATTGTGTAGGAAAGCTACCCAAAAAACAGAATCTACATTCTTAAGTGTTCTGTCTCTCATACATGTGACTTCAGCGCTTTATTTTTGATATCAGTCGCTTTTAGATACTTGAACTGAGATACGGCCCCATCTTGGTAAGGTACATTTCGTAAACGCTAACTGGTACTACCAGAAATGTCATCTTGGTTTTGCCTACAATCTAAAATTCATATTATATGGAGTCATTTTCTAAGCCAATGCTCAAAGTCAGATGCATACATACTTTGACGAAAGTACTTTGCTTAAGTACTTTTCTCAGTACGAAATGAAAACTATGGAGTCCATCTACATGTAAGTTTCTCTGTTACAGAGAACCTTCGGTGATTTATTTACAACATATTGTTTTAAACTTGGGATCAGAAAAGAGACACCGTTGTGTTAAAACCGCTACAAATGACCCCAGCAATCTCATACAAATTCTGTTGTTCCCCTAAAGCTTTAAGCCAAATTTAAATCACTTTCTCGCAAATCTCGTGTCTTTGTGGCGTTAATTTTCTTTTGACTCTCTGTAGCTCTAGACAACCTGTACAGGGTCACTATGCTTCCTTAGCGACATCGGTAGTCAAAAGCAAATAGTCTTTGATCAGCTTGTGCTCAAGGAAGATTTTTCTTTATAAACAGGATATCTTATCTATTAGCTTTGTCGCAGAGTTATCGTTCATTAGCACAAAACGAGTAATAAAACTTAATTCAAGCTGTTTTTAACGTAATTATTTAGAAAGAAAAAATCAGTCAAGACTCAAGGATATAGTAGCTTTATTACCGATGCACATTTTGTTGCAAATTAAATCGGTGAGGTAAGATTTCATCGTTCATATACACAAATTAACATAAGAATGTGTTGCAAGCTGTAAGGAGACTGGCGCGCATTGAAGAATTTTGTAAGTCCAAAGTGCGTATTTTTGGTCGCGGGAGAGAACAAAACTGCGGAAATTTTTTCGTTTCTTAAACTGTTGACTTGCTTTTTATTTAGCCTTTAAACTCTTTATAAGTACGAAAAGGCATGCTTCAAAATAAACAAAATGTCATTTCACCAACAGGACAATTTTGATCAACTTTCAGTTAGTTCTTTACCTTTTTGAAATTTTTCTGCTTCTGACAGATCGCTTCACGCGTGTGATTTAGTGCATCATGGGTAATTAGGGCAATGACTGTACCAAAGTTTGGGGAAACAGGCGTTTTTTGACTATTTCTCCGGAACTTTCCAATTTCAGATCGAGATTTTTCGTAGAATGAAGATAAGTATACGTTTTAAGTACGTACTGACTAGTGACACAAATGGTTGCAATTACTGGAGGGCTGATCGAATATATATCTCGCGTCGCTCTTACTCCATACAAAAGCATGTAGTGTTTCTGTCGAAATCGAGTCGAGTGAATCAAAACGGGCATTTCTCAAGATTCTTGTATTTACTGTTCATCTAAAGCTGTATAGCTTGCTGGACGAGTAAAGTAAGGAAACCGCTTTAAACTGATTAATAACAACGACTGGCATTTTAGTGTGCTTACTACAACATTTTTGAGCCCGTTTCCTCAAATTGTATCGGTGAAACACTCTCAAACCCGTTCTCAAACAACTAGTAGGTTCGGTCAGTTTACGTCTAATTTGCGGTCAGTTAGGCCAATAATTTGCATGTCTCTTAGGATATGTGCTTACTGGCTTTTACTCCGGAAAAATCTGTGGTTTGAAATTGACAATTTTGGGTGGAATTGTCGACAAACCTCAGTTTTTCAGTCCTCGATGTAATTCCTGCCCTGATTACTCATGATGCAATCACACGCGTGAAACGGTCTGTTGGAAACTCTTAAATTTACAAAAAAAGGATAGCGCGTGGCAAGGAAACATTTTATCGTACGTATGTCATGAGCTGGGATGGTTGTGTGTCTGTGTGCACGATACATCTGTGTGTATGCGCAGATGCACATATGTGACCATCAGCGTACCGGTGCATGTGACTGTAGGCCTGGACACGTTCAAAGAGTATTGCATTCAAAGTGCCTGCTGGCAATGGTTGAGAAGTTTAGCGCAGTTCTAGGGACGAAAAACGATGAAAGAAACTTCGACAGCGTTTAGCGGTTAGAAAATCAGACTATTGTCAGTGATAACATGGGGACCTGGGACTAAAACGCCAGAAGTTTACACCGGCAGTGCCTTTGTCTATATGCCTGAGTCTGAGTCTAAACCTGTCTGTGTGTTTCTTTCCTTCACCTGTGCGCCTGTGCTAGTTTACCGTGTACCGTGCCTCTAGGCACGAGAGTCGAGTTGCCTGTGCCAGTTTACCGTTCCTCTAGTCCTTTATCTGAGCTGCCTGAGTCTAAGCCTGTTTGTATCTGTCTGTGCCTTTTCCTTAACCTGTGCTAGTTCACGGTACCCCGTGCCTCTAGGCCTATGTCTAGAGCTGCTTATGCCAGTTCACCTTCCCCAGTGTCTCTAGGCACGAGAGTCTAGAGCCGCCTTTGCAGGTTCACGGTGCCGCGTGCCTCTAGACCTATGTCTAGAGATGCCTTTGCCAGTTCACCTTCCCCGTGCCTCTAGGCATGAGAGTCTAGAGCTGCCAGTGCCAGTGCACGTTACCTCTAGGCCGATATCTAATCATAGGCCGGTTTCTCCTACTCCGAAATGCTCGTGATTGTATCTGAAAGTTCAATGAAAGGTATAGGTGCAAAGGATAGCTGAGGAAGAGGTAGTTTTGCACAAGCCCCATTTCACTATTACGTTATACACTGAAATCAGTGAGTAAAGTGGGCATACTGTACGGATATTAATAGCTGAAACCTTTTTTTAGCTTTTCTCTTTTTTCCAAGAATAATCAAAAAAAGCAATTTTGTTTTTAATCAGTTTAGCGTTCTCAAAAACGCCGTTTTGTTGCACCGAAGCTTAAAAATGTATGGTTTTGCCCGCTGTCATTCCCACAATGCATCTGTGTCACACATTTTGACACGATAAATACAAACTCACTTTTCACATTTCTGTTTGCAAGGATTGTGCAATAACTGAACGCAGGTGCTGCTATATCCAGCCACTGAAGTGCACAAAGACAGTTCCGCTATATATAAGGAGTTGATGTGAAAGATAACTTGAACACGGCAGCTAGTTATAATTTGATATTAAAAATAAATGTCCCCGACTTAACACAGACTAAACCAATTGAGCGAGACCTTTACCTGCATGGACGGCTACTGTTCGTTGAAGCCAGAAGTGGCTGCACTACGCAAGCTGGTTTTGTATTGTGCTAGTCGATAACTCGGAGAAACTGGCATTGTGCCAAAACTATCACTGAATTGACTGTCGAAGTTTAAACGCTCCCAGTAAATTTTAAACGGCTTTTTGTTGCCACAAAATTCCTGTTAATGAACGAAAACCTGACTGCACTTGGGTTTCAAAACCCGTGATTCACAAAGTATTATAGTGAGAAGGAATCTTGCTGTAACTTGGCACAATACACAAGGATCTTTGACCCATGCATGAAATGATGTAATGGTTAGGTAACGAGGTCTAGCTGCTAATAACACGTAACACAGTTTGTTCAAAAGAGAAGTGACTTGCTTGACAATACTGACTGAGAACAAGGTAAGCAGCTTGCATTTTACAGGGAAAAAAAGAGAACACCTCGGAAACCTCAAGCAGCAGTCGGTATTAATACAGTAATTTGTCAGTCCTTTAGAAACAGGTAATATAACAATTGTTGGACCGCCGCTGTTTTTAAAAATGAGTTACACTTAATTGATTTCGCCCCGGGGACCCCTTTTCTTTTTGGAGAAAATTGTGTCAGCTTGAGTGGGCGAATGCTGGAATCCAGCGCTGTTGTTTAAGCTAAAGTGCCTCAGAAAGCCATTCACAAGTTTAGGAATATTGTTTTCTGGCATTCTTGTTACAAGACTGCGCTTGACACAATGACTTCATTCAAGACCTTTAGGTTTAGGGTCGGTTTAAGCTGCCCACTCTAAAAAACAGAAAAAGTTTAAACTCAGTTTTGTCTTTTGTAAAACAAGCCCGAACTCTAAAGACGTTTTTCCAAATTCTCCAGTTGTTTAATGAGTTTAGCCAGTTTTCTCCAAACAGGAAACCTGGAGTTGCGACTTTCAAGCTAGAGCAAAGACTTTCACTGGTTTATTCGCACGTCACATAAATTGTTAGGCTTCATATGCGAACAGAAAACCTGTGAACCACTTGCAGTCTGGGTTATTTAAATTAAAGCGGTTTTTGGTAAGGTTCCAACCATTTCGAACTTTTGAATAGGTAATCGGTTCAGATTCATTTAGCTGTTTTCTCTGAAACTGCGAAAAGAATTATAGTGTAATATATCAGTGAAATGTTTGTTGATCGATTCTATAAATATCGATGGATAAACGAACCCGATAAAACTGTAGAACACAGCTTCACCACTCCCCAAGTAGTGCCATAGTTTCTTGTTTATACTTCGAAGTGTTGTGACAATTGGACAGGTCCCACTGCTAGTAAGCTAACTAAGGCTCTGTACTTGTCATTTTGTTTCCATTGGTAGAAACATTGTTATAGTGTTATTGTTTCTGTTTTTGTTATGTTGTAGAATTTGACAAAACATTACAACTTATGCTGGATTACGTTTAGTCACGACAAGAGTCAAAATACTTTGCAATTATAGAACTTAGACTGAAACTAGAACTGAATTAAAATTACTTTGCATAAAAAAATTGCAGATAGTTCCTAAGAGAATCGAAAACAATATAACTCTTCTTGAATCTCTAGGTTTTAAAGTGTGGTTTGAATAAAGGATTATACTGTGTTGTTTTGTGAAGACATGTTACTTCATGCTTCTTTTCTGGTAGTATTTGTAGTGTTTTGTAAACAATTTGTCGGAACAAGCTGTGAAGCGTTTGACCCCACCAATAGATGCTCTCAACAATATCGTTCTTTGACTTAATTAATCGTACTAGATGATCTATTTTACAAATTTAATTGATCTTTGAAAAAAAATTGACAGTTTTTACGATTGGTTATAGCAAAGAATACTTTCAGAGTCTTAAAAGCTAAATATCAAAGAGCTATTTACATATATTTTTAGAAAGAGAATCTAACAGCTTTGTTCTTGCTTCAGTTTCAAAGCTTGAATCAAATCAAAGATTCAATAAAGTGTTACCAAAATATTTCACAAACCGTTTTTATGTAACAAAAATGGTTGCGGGAAACTTTTATAGCAACGAGAATGCCAAGACTAAAATGACATACAAAAACACCAATTGAACACAGCTTGCAAGAGATGATTGAGATATTTCTAGTAACCTTGGAGTGTTCGATGGCGACGGGTGGGTGCTCTGTGCAGAATACTCGATCACCTGTCCTCTCTCCGAGTACCCGCTAGAAACTTATCCAATGGGGACACGGGGAACTCCTGTAGCTTATTTCAAAGTAGTTTAGGAAACTCATGGTGGCAGGAGTGTTCTATATCAAATCTAAAAACACGGTTTTAACCCTGGGTTCGTAAACTGTCTCATTTGATACTGAATTGTTTTTATTGTCTTCCAAAAGACGAGAGAACGATTAATGAGGCTAGAGAAAGTACTTAGAGGGTAATTTTAGTCCTCATTTCATTGTAGTTATTTCTTTCCTTGTGTTATCAAATGAAGACTAAGAAGTGTTCCATTGTTTCAGGGCCCTCGCCAAGGCTTGGTTGATCCACCATCATTGAGTCTCCGTGGATAGAAATGCCGCACAGAGGTAACTTATTAGTATTTTGCCTTCCGTTGGTTATTCTGTAGCAGCTGTCAATACCAGCTTTACATTTATGGAACTGTGATAAGAGACAAAAAGATACATCACTGTATCTTACCTTATTGCTTATTGTTCGCCACGGTAAACGTTGCCAGTTTAGTAGCTGCGTTCATCAGTATTTGACACCTTGTGATTGTGTTTGAAGCGCCAGCAAGAAAACTTGACTATGTAAACGAACTCGCTGTTATAAATCAGATTCGAGACACTTCAAGTAAATACACCAATATTTTTTTGTCCGTGTTATGGTCAGTTTCTCAAAATTTAACCCGGTCATACGTATTCTTAAATAATGGAAACGTTTTTTTAAAAAATAATTCTGCTCTACCTCTCGAGACTTTAGGGATAATGACGTTGTCTTACGGTTCTGAACACAACTCATTTTGCGACTTGCTTTTGTCATAAGCCTAGCTAGTCGTGTCCTAGAATCACTGACGGATTGGACATATTAAGATACTGGTTAAGTGTTGCTAATGACAGAAAGAAAACTTACAATAGCATAAAATCTTCGGACAATTATTTTCCGCTCGAGGCAATGGGATCGCGCTTAACCTTTAAGAACTGTGGAGTATTTATAATCCATAGAACAGTCCAGTACAGGGGTAAAAGCGCTGGAATCTACGGATCTCGTAAAAGGGAAGAAACTGCCGCCATGATTGTTCCACGTGGCTAATTAACATACCGGTGGTTGACAGACGCTGGTGCTCCTCGCAAGTGCGCGAACCCACTACGTTGGAACCCCGATATAACGAACCTCGATATAACGAACCCCGATATATCGAACCCCGATATAACGAACCCCGATATAAGCAAAATCAGATATACGAACCCCAATATAACGAACCCCGATATACGAACGCCAATATACGAACGCCAATATAACGAACCCCGATATAACGAACGCCAATATAACGAACCCCGATATAACGAACCCCGATATACGAACGCCAATATAACGAACCCCGATATAACGAACCCCGATA
>JAOEJI010180010.1:0-12039 GCA_025448255.1 Umimayanthus chanpuru | reverse complement strand
GAGGATCGCGCCAAGCGTGAAACCTAGGTCACAGTTTAACAAACAAATTTTTATCTTTATCCTAAATTTTTAATGTTATATATATATATATGACATCCGATTTGTTGACAGAATAGAAATATGTTCATGTATGGTTTGCAGCGTATTTGACCATTGTGAAGTAATGCCCACTTTTAAATTTTAGTTCAAAATAGAACATAAGCAACTGCAAATCCAGCAAAAAAATTGCATCAAATTTGGCTGCAAATTACTTTTTGTTTATAGAACAAATAAGTGTTCTTTTTAGGCGGAAAATATGTAACAATAACATTACACATAATTTTGTAAGCTAACGGCAACTTAGTTCACTTTAACTCTATCATACCTAGGGGGTATGCTATACTATGATGTCATAATGTTATATTAAGGGGTTTTAACACAAAACTTAACTAGAGTTTGCAGTTGTCAATATTTCAACTTTCAGCAACAGATAGTAAGAAAACTACCGGGGGAAGGTTGTGGGTTGTGTGAGGTCAAAAAAATCCCAGGTAAGATAGGGTTAAGTTAGTTACCATTTTCTGCAGTACTCAAAAGTTTAACATATAACGGGTGAGCCTCTTACCAATCAAGAATCTTCTTGCATAATTAAAGTGCAGACAACGAATGGTGATGGGCACTGTTATGCGTTGAAGTGGTTCCAGCCATTGATCTTGCTTCTTCTTCCAAAATGGTGAAGACAGTCCTGTGGCCAAAGAGGGAGATGGTAATAGTGTGACACTAGCCGCAACGCCAAGAAGCCCAGTGACAGTATAAATAGAAAGTCACAGAGGAAGCAAAAGCGACCTGACTCCAGAAACTGAGTTACTGAAGTTGCAGCAAGAGTCGACTGCGACTGATGAGAAGATGCTCGAAACCATGGTAAAAATTCAAGCAAAGTTGGAGCAGACTGAGACAGCAAATTTCTTGCCGGTGTATTAGGAAAAATTGGAGACACTTTCAATTCTAAAACTTGATTCACAGGCAGGACAGCTATGCTGCATAACTTTCATGTTTCAAAACCGCGAATATTCTCATTATTCTTATTGTTATGTTTAATGATGACAGACTGACGAAAACATACACCAGGCATACATTTATTAGCTCGTATTTAATACCCATCGTCACCCAGAATGCATTGCGCCTGGTCACGCATTTTCCGTATATGAAAAATCAAAATTCACAAGTTCATTGCAGTTGTGGCGTTTGAGAAAAAACAGCCTGGGATTTGAGAAATTGACGGACAGTGAATTTGCTGAGTTCCTTTTGCGGCGCGTGAGGTAAGTATCAGCTGTTTACGGCTTCAGAAATGGCTGATGTTGATTGAAGTCATGCATTGCCATTGTACGAAATTCAATCAATCTATGGTTGTTTCGGTTGATGTTGACCTCGATCTGGTTGTGCATGTTCTGCTTGATAGGAATATCGATTGTGATGAACCTGCAGAAACTCACCTCCAATTCGAAAGCATCAGTGCTCAATTGTCTCCAGTTATTATTGATGAGAGTGTATTGCATTTTGTATTTGCATGAATGTTATGCCCGTGTGAGGGGGAGGGGGTGGAGTCTCGGGGAAGGAATAGGGGTTTAACATTTTTCTAAAGATGTTTATCACTCCCTCTAACATAGAGATTCGTCAAAACATGATTTAAAAAAGCAATGCATAATTTTGTTGCACTTTCATTCCATGCAGACGATATTTTATGTTTCAAAAGCTGATCGATCATAGGTGCATAACATTGATAGAAATTGTGTTATATTTTTTTCTTCTCGAATGACAGCAACTAAACTGCAGTTTTGATTTGTATGAGACAGACAAAAATGAAAGTATTATTAAGCCAATCTGTTTTGGTTTGCAGATGCACCCATAACATCCACACCAAAGGCTGCCAAAATTTGGCGCCTGGACTTGACCTGTGATTTATCTGAGAGGTATGAACTCCATGTGTATATGACAGAGCTTCCATGATAGCGAGTCTGTTTGCATATTTACTGCTAGTTTGAGCTTGTTGTATGTGTATTTTAATGATATAATATTTTCATTTCAAAATTAGTAAATTGGTGATGACTGTACCAAGTGGCAGGGCACTAACTAGCTAAGCTGCAGGTCTGGAATGATTACAGAACACCTCCGACCCACCTTTGTTCAGCTTGACGCTAATTTCAAGTATAATCCCTCCCGATTATAAGTCCAATGTCTCAATTAAGAGCACGCCCAATTTGAAATGTGCAAAATCCTCCGATTATAAGACCACCCAAATGATATAAGCCCATTGTGTGCTATATGAAACTGGGTTTAATGCTTATAAACGCTTATAATCTAAGCCCATTTAGCAGTGAAAATTTCTGTCTGGTTATAAGCCCACCTAAATATAAGCCCTCACGAATTAAGCCCGGCACCAAGAACGTATTTGAAACTAGCTAACATTTGTAATTTCGCAGTAGTCTCGCATATTATTACTATCAACTACAGTACAGTGCAGCGGTAATTATAACATACCATGCATGACACAGTATGTATACTGATCTATGGTCAACAACCAACATTTCTGTAGCGTGTGTCTCTTGTCTGAGGTTGCTAATTTTAACTGCTTAGTTTGCCGAAGGTTCTTGGTAACAGTTCAGTGTATGTAATTTGTAAAGCTAGAACTGGCTAATTAATCATAAAACAAATTCGATATTTTAACCCTAGACCCTAGGGTCATGGTATAATGGTACATATTAGTATCGTCATTACTTCTATATTAAATCATCATTATAATGATAATTATATTTGTCATTATTATTATTATTACTATTATTATAGATAAATAAACACCATTTACTCAATAATAATCAACTTTATTGCTCCATATAAAAATATTATACAATTCCACTCATTAAAATCCAGCAAACACAGTCTGTCACAAGATTTTTATGAAAAATCACTCTTTCTATATTACAGGCAAAATCCTACAAATACAACAATATCTTTCATCTCAATATATGCAAATTTAAAATATAATCACAAAAGTATATTTTAAAAAAATATATATATATAGAAAAATATTCATAAAAAGATCAGTATAATATTCATTTAAAAAAACTGTGCAATAAAAATGCTACATGCCGGCATGGGCCACATGACGTTGCCCTGTTGCCACAAAAAAAAAACAAAAAACATTCAGTTAAGTCCGGCTAATCCATTCTCCAGTTCCAGATAATTGTTCCTTATATTTGCAAATTGGCGTCTTCGTGGTGTTCTAGACCCTCGTAAACATAACAGTGCACCTCTAAGTATCGCAAACGACACTTTAGTTCTTATCCACGATATTGTTGCTACGTAAGGCTCTCCTTTCTTGGTCGATATAAGTTCGGCCAATCGGCAATGATATCTGCGACATTCGTCTGCCATTCCGCCTGTTGTGGTAAATACAAGTGGCGTAAATGTCCCATGCTCTATCTCCATTACCCGTGATGAATATTGCCTCTTCTTTTCTGTTTCGTGCTGCTTGTAAATTTGCTGTGGGGTCATCTCTCTGCAGGAATCCGCATTTGGGTGACACACCCTAACATCTAAAAAGGCGGATCTCTGTCTTTCCCATAACCCCCTCGCATGAACATCTAGTCTCGCTCCCTTTTCTTTGTTTGCTCCTCTATTGAGTGTCTCTCCAGTGACTGGCTGTAAGCTGGGTTCGATTTGCACGTTCGAGCATACCATCTCCAATAACTCTGCCTCCAAATCTCGTATCTCGTTGTGCCATTGGATCACGAAACCTCCACGCTTGCACATCATTGCGTGGTCTATGGTGGCCAATACCCGCCATAGTAATTTTTGAAAATATATGTAATTTTTCATCATTTTTCTTAAATTTAAAATTAATTTAAAGTAATTTTATTCAATTTTAATTTAATTATTTAAAACATATTCAAATTCAAATCAGAATTAAAACAAAATCAATCGCCAACCATTTTTTTTTAAAACACAAAGTTGATGATAGCCCAGAAGCGCCATAGTAACTTTTAAAGATCTATTCGACAATTTTTGTTGAGTTTTTAAAGACAAATGAAAACTTTTTTTTTAAAATGAAACATTCGCAATCAAAATAAAACGCTAAGTCACAATTGCCCAGAGCCGCCAATATTTACAGCCTCATTTACAAGCTCTTTCCCAGGGCCTAAGTCCCCGGGGACGAGAAAGGGTCCGAGGCAATATGGCATCTGGTAAAGAAGAAACGTGGAAGAAGTTTCAGGAGGAAATGAAGGAAAAGCGATGTGGACCGAAACGAACGAAGTTAAAAAATGGCAAAGAACAAAACAAGCAAACTGATGAGTTGACTGTACAACGTTTAAGCGCTGAGGTCCATGGAAAGGCACAGAAGTATAGTCGAGTTGGTCCGAGGGAGTTCGTCGATTTCACTGACCAAGAAATGACCATTGAAAATATAAAGAAAGCCTGCACAACACATTTTAGAGGCAGCATTGGGGCAGGCATGGTTTGTGATATCCTTGCAGGCGACCAGGGCCCATCCTGTAGAACTGTCAAGCAAATACCAAGCTTGAAATTAATCCATGTGCGTTTTGTACCGGAAACGGAGCTGGAGTTGTTGGACGATGCTAAAGCAAGCATCCATAAATATGAAAAAATTCAGAGTCAGAGTCCTCCTGTAACTGGTGCAGTAAAGCGAAAATACGCTGCACCAGGGAGTTAACCCCCCAAGGCGACGAAATCCTTAGCGCCACCTCCCAGAAGCCTGTCTGTGGCCACGATACTACAACTGGGAAAGCTGGTGAAGTCGAAAAGAACGCTCGTCAACCTGTATTCTTTTAACATGCAATCCCTCGTCTGGTCCAGCGTGCCAATTGCCGTGGACTTTGTGATTAGTGACGATTTACTTGGTGAGGGGGGTTTCCACAAGGCATATAAAGCCACTACTTCAACAAAACAATTTTCTGAAAAAACTTGGGTCATCAAACGGTACAAAGCTGAAGCCCTCGACGTCATAGGGAAAATAAATCAAACAGTGGAAGATCAAGTTAAAAAGGTATGTTGTATTGAATGCAATGTATTACATGGAACAAGCACATTGGGGTCATAAGGTTTATGACATAATTAAACATATTTTGTTGATTGGATATAAACTATTCTTTTTAAATGTACAGCAGGGCAGCTTCAATATAAGAATGATTCCTGCTTTTTTGGCAACCACTGTTTGTCAGTCCTATTTTGCATTTGATCCCCTTTCGTTGCGACAGTTTTGTTGATATTTTTGTTTTGTTAATTACTACATTTATACTAGTTTCATGCCTTTGTTCCATAGGTCATACAAATGCATCATCTTGCACAAAATTTTACGCAGAAAATTGATCAGAAAGTTAAAGATGATGACGCCACTGCATTATTTGGCCCCACACTGAAGTATAAAGACATATACTTGGGAAAATTGCCAGATGGAGAGGTTGTTAGTGTGGAAGAGTTTATAAGAGGTGACTTTAGAAAGTACATAAACAATGATGGCAACTACTTTGGTGACGAATCAGACCCATTGGTTCAAAAAGCTGCATGTTTGTCTCACTTTTCCTATGTCCAATCAAAGGGGCAGGTGATGGTCGTGGATGTGCAAGGTGTTGGGTGCAACTTGTTTGACCCAGAAATTGCTTCTGCATCACTGATAGTCAATGATGAATTGATGTTTGCAGCTGGAAATCTTTCCCAACAAGCTATAGACAACTTCATTGCATCGCACACATGCAGTTTCTTTTGCAAATGCCTAGATTTGGAGCCACTGAGAGATTAATGTGAATAATCTGTTTTGCAAAACAACTGATGACAAAGAACAAGTTCAAGCTACATGTAGTTTAATTAGAAAAAAATGTTTTGTTATCTTATAGTGTTATGGTTAAGATAAACGAGTTCAAATTAAGTTCATGTTACATAATGGATCATTTGGGAGTTCAAATTTCACAACATGCAGTTGCCAGACTGAATATGGCTTGTCTTTGCTCTTGCTCAGTTGCCAGATGGTGAATAATTTAAAAGTAGCTGACTTAGAAAATCAAAGTGTACATTACCATTAGAAGTTTTGTTTCCTAATATTCCCTCAAGACCCATCAAATACACAGCAACACTCAACCTCGTACCCAGGTTGGAAAGAAAGACCCTGGTTGGGTCTGGTCACGTGCCACCCAGATTCTAGATGGTAACAATTTAAATAATAAATAATCGAACATGTGCGCTTGTTTTGATGAGAACATAGTTTTTCCCACTTTATACTAGGCTATACAATATCAAGAATCAGTCATAAGAACATTCCCACGTTTATTACGGAAACAGCCTGGGAACGAGGTTGAGCAACACTTAGTGATATACCTCGCATAATGAATACCCTAAGGACCAAACGCAATTAGATAACAAATACTTCCATCCATATAAGGAGAACTTTTCTCCTTCCACTACCAATTCATTGTTCATTCTAACAGAAATCTATACATTATAAAAAAAGGCCTGAAAATGAAATACCTCTAAAAATGGCCTAATCTGGAATCTAGCAGTCCAGTAGGCACGAGGGGGAGGATACATGTAATTGTATTAACCATTTCAGAAGACCAATACAGGCAATGTAGTTCTATTTTTTTTTAAAACTTTACTCAAATCACTATTATTTTTACAACTCCTGTCAGAGTTCACTTCAATGGCATTGCCCAAACTTCTGTTTCAGATAAACAAATACATCTGCACACTGGTCAGGTTCAACTTGTACAGGAAATGGAATAATCGCTTCACACCTTGACCGGAACTCAGGTTCTAAAAAATCTTTGTCAATCTCCAGAACCTTTGACATCTCGGCCACATCTTTGAGCTGCTCCTCTGTAACTGGCCACCCTGGTATTATGTAAACAAAGTTGAAATTGCTTCATTTTTATTTTGGGTCAAAACACTATGCAGAACAAATTTTATGTCCAGATTCACTCTGTCCCGTTTTCCCACTTGCTGAGTGTTAGTCCAACACACCCGGGCCCTAATAATATATTCTGTAGATTGGGCGGTGGGGGGTCTGAATGATTTTTGGGGTCTGAAATTTTGGGTCACTTTTGGGTCTATGAACAATGCTGAGATCTTTTTGGGTATTGTATTTTTCATCAGCTGAGAACAAAACATGCTGTAGGTATCATAATGGTATCTTCCTGTAAAGTTGTCACAGAAGATATGATAATGTTCAGTCATGTGAGCTTTTTTGTATTTGTTTTTGTATAGTTTTGTTTTTGACCAAAACCAAAGTTGATTTTTATGATAATCCAGTGAGTAGCACAAGACTATGACAGCTTGAATAATATTTTATGATAATCCAGTGAGCAGCACAAGACTATGACAGCTTGAATAATTTTTTATGATAATCCAGTGAGCAGCACAAGACTATGACAGTCTTATGCTGCTCACTGGATTATCATAAAAAAAAGCATGTTTTAGCTTTCCAGAACGTAAATAATAAATTTTGCTGATGAAAAAGCACTGACAGAGACCATTTTTTGGTTATGCTAAAACAGTTGGTTTTTTGGGAAGACAAATTCTTAGGTTGAGATTTTTTAGTATAAAATATGAACCCCCTCTGTCATTAAAATATGTGAGGGGACCCTGGGTTGCAATAAGTCCCATGTCAGTTCAAATGTTTGAGGAGTGCAACTTTGGATTGAATAAAAGTATCAAGAAATAGTGCAAAAAAAAGCTAATGAAAGCTAGAATGACCAAATATGGTGTCCACAAAGTTCATTACATAGTACTTAAAGTTGACCATGCAAGGTCAAAGCTCGAAAGAGTAACTTGCCAGATTGTCTTGAATTAGTAACAAATAGTTTACTTGCAGCACCATTTCTGTCTTGCCGCTTAATCAGCTTCTCATTACACTTACCACATTCCTGTAAACCATACTCTTCAGGAAAATCATGTATGTGATCAGGCACACCATCGGGTAGTAATGTATCCTTTTGTGTTCGAATTCTGTGGGCATTCCAAACCACAGTTCTGAAGGTATCCAGTTGCTTTTGTAACACAGGAATCATTATAAATGCTAAAAGGTTCCTGAGGATAAATATGAAATGTTTTCTAAAAAAACCAATTAAAAAAATTTAAGTAAAAATACAAAGTGATTGTATAAGGCTGTATTATAATTAAGATCCTAACTCAGCCTGGACCTTGCTGTATGCTTGGTCGTTATTTCTAAATTGACTGAAACAATGTCTGCTCCGTCAAAGGGCTAATGCTCGAAACATCAGTTACACATCAAATCCCACAGGCGAAAAACATAAACATGGGTCTTTGGGTACTTAAAAAAGTGCAGTTTCTTGAGAAGGTATGGGGAGATGTGCTTATATGAAAGAAAGCTAGTAATGAAAAGTATCAATGTCAGATTAATGCAGAAATAATTTGATGACATCCATAGAGTGCACCAAGAATATTATGTACGTCATATATAATATATTGGGGCTTTTTTAAGTTTTGTAAAACTTGCAACTGATAGCAATAGCTTCTGTTTACATTCTAGTTTAAAAACCAGCCTATCTTCGTCACTGTGTGGACTGTAGTGATCACGATCTTTCAGCCAAGCTAGTTGTTGTTTAAAGTATTTCTCTAGACGTTCATGGAGTTCCCTCCACCAACGCTCAATCTGTGAACAGGATAAATAAACATTTTACCCTATTTTACATTACAGATTGGGCCTTATTAATAGAAACTGAAAAATCCTTCATTGAAAATTTTATTGTGCTTTCACAGTGGAACCCTGTTGTTCAATGGAACCCTGCTGTTCAACTACATCATTAAAACAACCACCTCAGCATTTTGACATTTTATTATTTCTTTTTGCTAAAAAATGCCTTAGTTTCTTACTGAGCAATTAGATGACCAGCTGTGAATAATGTTAGGGCTTTCCTTGAAAGATAAATTTGCATTTTGTGTTACGCTGTTTAAAAACTATAACATTTACAGCAAATGTATGGCTCATCAATGATTTTGCCACCCAGCTGTTTTGCATATTTAAAGCTGTAAATTTTTTTAGAATTAAGTTTCAAAAACTTTTTTAGGTTCTGAATTCAGTTCTTATCCAACTGGATTATTTCTCCCAGAAAGTGCATGTTAAATATGCAACCATACTGTCACTGTGTGGATGTATGTAAAACATATTTATTCTCACATTCTACAAAGATGGAAGTTGAGCTGGCAATGGTTGTGAGTCTCCAAGACAAATTTATCCTGTTGGTCTTCCCCACTTATCCTGTAATGAAGTACAAAAGCAATCCAATTCAACTCCCCCCCAGTCCTGGGCTAAGAATTGACAGCTAAAATCAACAAATCCAACATGCCCAAGTATGTTCCCTGGGTCAACCCCCTAGGATGTCTGCTGATAAGCGACATAATCCAAAAAATATTAGGCAACTGAGCCCCCACTCTCCCAGCTTTGTTATTCCTGAGGAGTGTGGAAACAAACAGTTTCAGACCTACCAAGACACACACCTTGAGCATGTGTCACAAACCTTACGGAAAAATTGATATTTTTCCATACATTTGCAGTAATTCACACACCTAGCAGCTGGATACCCACCATACTTTCTCTGTTACTTGAGTTGAACCACTCGCACAGCAATTTTCTAACCTTGGCATCTCTGCAGTTTCCTCTTTAAAATGTGCTTACACAAGTTTAAATGAAATAATGATAATGCATGTTTATGTATAAATTAAAAGTAAGCCTGTTTTCCAAGTTTGTGGTCAGTTCTTTGTGGTCTTCCTTACAGCACAAAGATTAACACTTGGGGAACGAGTTTGCCATTGTACTAGTTTGTTACATTTTACACTGCAGCTGGAAATTTACTTCAAAAAAAGCAAATAGTTCCAAGGAAGAAAAGGGCAGCGATGGATTTGGTGAACGCATAATGAAATCTTCAAATTTAACAAAATTTACCTGATTGGATGTTGATGGCCCATACTGAACAGTATCCACAGCATCCATATCGCTATGATTTTGGCGTAAGTAGGCATGCATAGTCGCCATAATTCCAGTTTCAGTCCCCTTGTCTACACGAATTATGGAGGCAATTTGTCTTGCTTCATACAGGTACTCCAAGTACCATAAGCCAATTCGCTTGGGGGAAGAATTGGAAATCCAGATCTTTAGCCAAAGGATTTTTCGGCTTGCTGTGTCAATAGCACCGTAAACTGCCAACGGGAATGTGCTATTTTGATAGCCCATGAGTTTATCAAGGCCATCCATTGAATGCACCCAATTCGTTCCCTTTGTGACAAAGTGCCCCTTTTGTCGTCGACGCTTGCCTAAAGGTTGCCTTGCTTCAAGACCTTCCGGATCAAGGTCGTACATCACGGCATGTACCAAATTGTGCGGGACATTTAGATTGTGTTCTTGCCTAATTTTCTGGTACATTGCACGGTAGCCAACAAGCTTTCCAGGGCCCTCTAACTCCTTTGAAACAGCAGCTCTCACCTCTTCCACAGTCACTGCTCGATCAATTCGCTTGATGTTAAAAAACTGAAGCCTTCATTCAAGTGATCTGCTACTCCACGCGTTAGAGTCGAAGTCACGCTTCATGAAACTTAAAATTTCCGTGTTTTGAAGACCTTTATTTACATATCTTTGTAATTGCTCTTTTAGCTCCTGGTCTTCCTGCCAACTACCAGTAGCCATGTTGACAAAAAGTAACACTCGCCCTCCCTCACTAAGCAGTTTTGCATTATAGACTCGAAAAGCATTGTGGTCTATGGCGGCTCTGGGTCATTGCGACTTAGCGTTTTATTTTGATTGCAAACGTTTCATTTAAAAAAAATGTTTTCATTTGTCTTTAAAAACTCAACAAAAATTGTTGAATAGATCTTTAAAAGTTACTATGGCGCTTCTGGGCTATCATCAACTTTGCGTTTTTAAAAAACAAATGGTTGGCGATTGATTTTGTTTTTAATTCTGATTTGAATTTGAATATGTTTTAAATAATTAAATTAAAATTGAATAAAATTACTTTAAATTAATTTTAAATTTAAATTTAAGAAAAATGATGAAAAAATTACATATATTTTCAAAAATTACTATGGCGGGTCTGGGCCACCATACAAAAGGGTGCTTTACTTGAGATGGCCTCTCTGGATGGTAGACTTTCGTATGCAATCAATATACGGTCGTGCTAATCGAATTTGTGAATAGCCATTCAATTTTGAAAGTCGTACTTGTTCTGCAAATCCCCTAATCCAGTAGTCCACCATTCCGAGGTTTTGTTACAGCAATAGGCTGCATTACTTGAGATGGCCTCTGTGGATGGTAGACTTTCGTATGCAATCAATATACGGTCGTGCTAATCAATTTGTGAATAGCCATTCAATTTTGAAAGTTGTAGTTCTTGTCCAAAATCCCTTAATCCAGTAGTCCATCGTTCCGAGGTTTTGTTACAGCAATAGGCTGCATTACTTTAGATGGCCTCTGTGGATGGTAGGGTTTCTAATCCATAGGTTTAGACTTTATTTTATGTGCTTATTAGATAGTTATTAGCTTTTATCGAACAGGCTGCTGAAAAATAGCATCAAAAATCTAACGGAAGGTTTCATTTTGTCTCTATTTTAGTAGGCCACCATTCAAAAGTTTTGTTTGAGATGGAGGCTGCATTACTTGTGATGGTATCTGTGAACAATAGGGTTTTGTATGCAAGCACTATGAAGTTGTGCTAATCAACTTGTGAAAAGCCATTCAATTTTCAAAGTTGTAGTTCGTGTCCAAAAGCCCTTAATCCAGTAGTCCACCATTTCAAGGTTTTATTGGAGCAATAGGCTGCTTTACTTGAGATGGCCTCTGTGGATGGTAGACTTTCGTATGCAATCAACATACGGTCGTGCTAATCAATTTGTGAATAGCAATTCAATTTTGAAAGTCGTAGTTCGTGTCCAAAATCCCTTAATCCAGTAGTCCACCATTCCAAGATTTTGTTACAGCAATAGGCTGCATTATTTGAGATGGCCTCTGTGGATGGTAGACTTTCGTATGCAATCAATATATTG
>JAOEJI010178899.1:0-12041 GCA_025448255.1 Umimayanthus chanpuru | reverse complement strand
GTAGGCTAAGCTGGATTCTCTAAGGTCGCGTAGTAGACTATTTTATAAGAATACCCCACTGCAGCATAGTTTATGTAACTTAATTTTAGATATATAAAAATTTTACGTTATCCGTCTCCACTGCTAGCGTCCTTTTTCAAGATGCGCGGTAGGCCTCATCGTGCAAGTCTCGCTCAGACGAAATGAACACACACACCAAAGCCAAGGTTCTAATAATTGTTTTGCACTATATTTCAGCTGACTCGACCGGTAGTAGTATAGACTCGCTAGAGCAGGCGCTCCAGGGTCACGGTATTGACTCGGATAACCAGCAGACGTCTGAGATCGACGGCTCACTTGCCTCTCAAATCACTGCTGACCATGCGCAGGACGATGATATCGACAACGATGCAAAAGCGTTTGCTGCACCTCAAGTAAGAAAATTGTATTGTGGAGTTTGAGCATAAATTTAGAAAAGCCTTGTTCTGTTCACAGTTCTGGTTTTCGTATTTTTGTATTTTTGCATTTTGGGTATTTTAGTATTTAGATATATTATTCTTTATTGCAGCTGTGTGTAGTAGACGGTTCATGGAAATACGCGCCATAAATGAGAGAGATCAAGAGAATCAAATTGTATTCATTTTCACCGAATTGTTGCATAGGGACAAATTCCACCCTATTTTACAGATATTTCCAGGCCAGGATTTCAATGCTGGATTACTGCTACTAATTTCAAATCAAAATCATGTAAAAGATCCTGTACATCTTACGTTATTACAAATTATCCATATCAAAACATACTGTGTTTGCATCTCGATCGTTTTATGAAACCCTTTTTGCTTGGAGGATTAAATATCTTATTGCAATAACTTATTCGGGGTGGATTTGATTACCTCATTCTATATCTTCCCCTTTCCTCTCATTTTTCCTCGTAATTCTATGCATCCTATACTACTGTTGTGCAACTGTTTTCGAACCGATATTTGTACTTCTATTTCTGCTTACGTCTCTGCAGTAATCTCTGCTCGTTCTCGTTCTCATGCTAATGCCTATGCATAAACCAGGGCCGTAGCTGGACTTAGGGGGTGGGGGCATTTGCCTTCCCTGCCTGACGCTAGCTACGGCCCTGTAAACTTGTGCTTACGCTTTTGTATGTAGGTGGTCAGTGTTATTCTGTGTGTGTATGTGTATGTGTGTATGTGTGCTTCTTCTTTTGCTAGTACTAAAGCTTATCAAAGAAAGTATTCCTTGCCATTGACGACATATTTTAATAACATTTCCATTTTCCAGGTTGAAATCTCGGGGAAGGTAGCAAATGGCAAGAATATCGATAGTGAAAGCGATGAGGGAATCGATGGCAGTAATATGTTCCCCAGTGGAGGAAAGTTAAACAGACTCGAAGTCTCCGCGCCAAAATACAACCAAGCGGCCTCACGTGGCGGTGTACCAGGTGCGTTTAAGACACTTGAATAAACAGTGTCAATCAACTTCTTAAACTACTACGTTCTTTAAAATGAAGCCTTAATTGTTCATTCCTCAGAAAAGCCATTCACTCGTTCCCTTTGCATCTTGCATATTTGTGAAATGTTTTTCAACAAAACTTGAAAATCCCACAGTTCATCTCTCATAAAGTACATAAAATTATTTTGACAAAGACCTGAATACCTTACATTCATACGGTTTCCCATGTTGGATATTTCAATTGTGAGCTGTTTAACAATATGTTTATATATTTAATTAAACGTGTTAATGAAATGTATGAACAAAGCTGCTGTAGACTAATATTTCCCTGCTAATGATAACCATTATTGTGGTACTCAGTGCTTCATACTAATCCAGTGTGTCTTGGTTATGACGTAGTGCGCAGAACCTGATGCGTAGTACGTAGTGGAATACTCAATTTGTTTTGACCCTTCATGGACTCTATGTTTTACTTCTAAAAATAGCTTAGAAGGTTAAAGTAATTTAGGTAAAAGAACTAATCATTAACCTTACAAGCTTCGTTTCAGTTTACAAATGGCTACGAACATCTTCCACTAAACAACGTCTTCGACACACCTACGTCAGAAAAACTAATCGACAACGCCATCCACTTCATCTGAAAACATGGAACACAAACTGTCAGTAATACATAACAAACTTGTGTCGATAACGGTAGATCTTTGAAGGTTTACCTAACTTCCTGCTAATCCACTTTAATATAAAACATTATTTGCCGTAAAGTAAACAATTCAGATCAAATAATGTAATATAATGTAACAGCTCTGACATGTATAAAAATTTAATGTATTTCCCAACATTCTGTGTTAATGGATTAAATTATCTCTTGTCTGTCTTTTCTTACAAATGGGTTTTCTTTATACTGCGCTCTAACAAAAAGGATGGAGTTAAATGTAGTTAATTAGCACTAATATCCATTAACCTTAAAAATCTTCTTTGAAGCTTAAAATGACCACGAACATCAACTTGAACACCGACTTCGACACATCTACGACCGACACACTATTCGACAGTACCAATCAACATCATCTGAAAACCTGATGGAGCACAACGTCCAGTAATCGATAACAAACTTGTATCAATAACGGTATATCTATAATTAAAGGTTTACCTAACTGTCTGCTAAACCACTTTAATACAAAACATTAAATAATCATAGAACCTTGCTGCAAAGTAAACAATTCTGAAAAGACAATATGTTAACTATCCTCATACCTTTGCTGCGGTTTACTTAAAATGTAACAATTTTTTATATTTTAGTTTTAATGTAACTGTTTTGTATTTCTTAAGGAATGTTTCATTCTGCTTGAATAGACTAGAATATCTTTTGTCTCTTTTTCCTGACGAAACGTGCCTTCTTGTACTGCATCATAAGAGAAAGAATGATTTCTAATTTACTCATCTAGCGACAATAGCCATCAGTCTTAAACCGGAGCTTCTTTTCAGCTTACGTATGGTTACGAATAAGAACTTGAACAACGTTGTTGACAACAAACCTAAACCTCTAACGACACTTCACGAAAAGTTTATCTCACTGAATAACAATCATTAGCAAGTCAGACGTTAAAACATCACAGATAGTAAACGATCCGGTAAAGCTAAATCTGGTACGTTTTCTTTTAGCGTTCTTATGATTGTCATAACCTAAAACCTCTTTTTATTCGAATATTTCATGTTGGTATAATTGTTTCAAAAAATATTTTCTCTGTTTTAATGACTGCAATATCCAATGTCTTTCTTTTTAAAAAAAAACTCTCTTTACGACCATAGAAGAGAAAAAATGCCGAATGTTTTTGTTTAATCAGTTTCAACAATAATATTACAATATTTCATTTTCTCAAAAATGTCCTTTACTACAGTCAAAATAATCAAACACCAGTCAATAGCGTATTCATTGCTACGTCCATTTGCAATTTGAGAATACATTTTAACTTCAGTTATATATAAGACAGTGACTAATTTTTATCGATTTTAAGAAACTCTACGCATCTTGGAACTCGTATGTGTTTTAATTAAGTTTTTAGAGTCCGTTTTTGATTTGCTTGATACAGGTAAACAAGTATCTCCAACAACGCTACGCAACAACAACACGAGATTTGACGCTTCCAAACCCGTTTTCGATGACAATGTTGCAATATTCAGTCCCCCAACGTTAAACTTTGGAAAACAGGGAAAAGAAGCTTTTCAACCATTGACGACAGGGTCCAAAGAAGCACCACAGCCTTCGCACGAACCTTTAGCTAGGAACCTTCCACCTCCGAGACATTTAAAGGACGAATCCGCTTTTTTATCACCGGTTAACAATAGAGCTCCAAATATCCCAGTGGCAGCATTTCAACAATATTATCCTAAAATGCAGCCAGAAATATCATCACTAAATTCTAGAACAAGCAACCCCTTGAGTTTACCACCTTTAAAATTTAGCGATAGTGCTAATTCAAAATCACTGCCATTTGTGAATTCTGGAGTTGATCAGTCCCAGAATCTGTTGTCGTTACTAAAAGGAAACACTCTTCAAGACACAAAGCTGACACATTCTAACACTAGCACTGGTCAGGCAGAACTTAGATCTTCCTTAAAGGATGGGAGTCAAACCCTGGAACCTCCTGCATCATTTTTGAATTTGGATGGAAAGCAGACGAGCAATCCGTTTTCAGCAAACGTCTATGAGAACCAAGACAAGTATCAACTTCCAAACAAGTTAAATCTGCATTCTGTAGAAAAACCAATCCCAGCAGTTTCTACGGTGTATCGCAAAGAGAAAGGATATCCTCAAACACAGAATATACCTTTCTTGAATCTAGATGTAAGTCGGCCTCCAAAGGTTGCCTCTCTGATACAGGGTAAGCATAAGTCCAATCTAGTTTTGGAACAACAAACTACTAGACGAACAATGGGGTATACTCCAACACATCACGACAGAACAAACTCGACAGACACTAAACTTCCTAGTTTCCATTTTAATCAAGAACGAAAAATTCCTTCTTCAATGTCAGGTCACGGGTCACCAGAAACATTTGATTCACCAAGTGAGACAACGAAGTTGCGTAAACCTGGTTTTCTTTCTAACGCGGAAAATTTACATTTCTCAAACCCCAACAATGGACCAAGCAAAGGTTCTTCTGGAAATCAACACTCATTTAGTACTTTCCCAGGCAATCAAAAGCTTATTCAAAGTGGAAGTGGTTTACCAGTTAGGAAGGATTACAAGTTCGGAGCCTTTTTACCCACAGCAAGCGGAGACTCGGATGTTTTGCAGCCTCCTCGATTATATAAGAATACTGAAAAAGCTGGAATTGTACCTTCGTTGCAGCAAAGTTCAGATGTGAAAATGAACAAACAGTCAAAGGGTAAGATGTCGGTGGGGTATATGACAACAGGTGATTACGGGAAACCACTACTGTGGAATCAACCTTCATTGGATTATGGGGAAAAGAAGTTCAATAATATTGTTCTTCGTGCGGGTTCAAGAAAGGAAGGGCTAGGGCGTACGTCTGCTGCTGAAACTAATTTTTATCCTGATTCTAGAGTGTCAAACAAGTTATTTGAAAACGTGAATGGCAAGGTTAAGCCTCTGTTACAGAAAGAAAACTTGTTATCGTCATTTAGTAATTATAAACAAGATTTTCATTCAGCTTTAAACCAGTTGAAGCTAGCAGACAACGATTTGCCGGCACTTAATCATGGAAAAAAACAAGAGGCAATTTTGTCTCCTCTGGAATATGAAGTAGGGGATCCTGAGTTTGAAAGTTCCCCAGGTCCATCTAATATCCCGGGAAACGACATCAAGATCGGCACAGTTCCTTTAAACTCAGCCGATGGGCAGCTGTTTCAAAGTCATAAGCAAATTTTCCCTTATCTTCAAACGCACAAGGCTAATAACCGATTGGAAAAGTTTTCTTCGATTGACCAACTTCCTGAAAGTTACAATCCAAACAGTTTTGATTCAGTACGCACTGAAAAAGGAAGCACATCTCTTTCTTCTCCTATGACAGCAATACAATATTCAAAGTATTTTCCTTTTCAAAATACAACGACAACTTCAAATGAAAACGGGCCTCTTTCAAAACTGCCTCGTTGGCAAACTAATCAAGAAACGGTAAATTCAAACAATTTTAATGACCAAAATACTCAAAATAGTTCTGCATACATTTTGACTAAATCTAAAAGCTACATTCCTTCTGGCAACCTAAATTCTTACTCCAATAATGACGAGAGATTATCTGCGAACTACAACAAATCACAAGCATCTAGTCAATACAGGAGTGAAATAGACGATCTTGACAATGCTGGCAATGACCAAGATAATTTGTTAAAGAGATTTTATAATATAAAAAGTTCCAGTTCCGATACCATTGGAGCTCAGAATGCTGTTGATAGCAGAGAGGGCGGAGCTAATGCCAACGTTATAAACTATGCGGCTTCGTATGCTAACGATGGCATAAGTCAAGCGCTGGAAAGCAACCAGCTGAAGGATGATACAGGAGAGAGCACCGGCTACAAAGGTTTTGCCCACACAAAGGGCAGTAGTAATATTCTTCACAGATTAAACCCACCTCAAATAACTACATCTAATCAAAAGAGTAAAAATTATTACTCGACTAATATGGAATCTACTAAATATAACAATTCCCCGTTAAAAAGTGTTGATATAAACAATCTGCCACTAGAAACTAACCCCACAGTTAAATTTCCCTACTCACTACTTACAAGTAACACGCATGCGCTCTCGTCTCCAGAACTAGGTGCACGTAGAAAGGCCTATCCTCCTCCGGCTCCGTTAGCGCATGCGCAATCCCCCAAAGATGTCAATTTCTATCACTCCAATCTAGCAGAAGGTCCAAGCGCTAGGTACCAGGTCACCACGGATGCGTACAATAATTACTTACCGCCACTCAACCACGCTACAAATGTGGGGCTTCCCCCGTTGAATCATGGGCGATTGCCGCCTTTGAATCACAAGTTCACGTCAGAGAACGGATACGGTCAGGAGGACTCACTTACAGGTAAAGTGTTTAATCATTGAAAAATTATACGATTTAAGAATAAAGAGTTGAAGTATTTGCTACTAAATATGCAAATTTAGCTAATCTATGCCGTGGCTAAGGTCTCATCTTGTACAAAAGTAAGAAAACTAAACCGTTCTCTTGAACACTTAATAAATTTAAACTAACCAAAACGTTTACTAAGATTTACATATAGGTATTGTACCAAAGTATTCGTATCAAGTTTTTTATTTGATAATAAAACAGACATTGTTTTTTCAGAAGCTATCGCCGATTTACAGATGTTTTCTTTATAGAAAGTTTTCTTTTTGCAAGATATTAGCTGACTCAAAGTTTAACAGTAAAACAACTGACCAAATTTACTTCATATCTACAGTATTTCAGGAGCATGGCAATATTAGCACAAAATAAGAAAATCAAAATTAGAATATACATTTATTTTGCTCCACGGCCTTCACTCCCAGGAGGGGGTTGTTACAACCTCTTACTCTCAACTTTTTCCACGACAAAAAGTTTTGAAACTTTTTCATAGATGCATAGTTATGTGGACAAAAAGTAGGTAAGTTGACCGAATGACAATCTCAGCCAAAACGTAAAAATGGCAAGAAATAAGACCTAATGAAAATAGAATATTGAAAACAATTGGTTTTCTTACACAATTAGGCTTTCAACAAAGTAACCACGTTCAAGGAGAACAAACTGCACAGCCTTTTACCTGCAGCAATCACAAGTCATTACAGATTAAGAAAACAACGTCGGTTTCAGCCAACTTTTAATTTTTTTTAATTCATTAATTTCTTAAGATTTTTAAATAGTTATGAACACATTTTAGATTAATGTATTTGAAATACCAATTTTAATGTTTTAGTACTTGTGATATTTTTTAGCAATTTGTAAATAATTTCGTAACTCAACTGCAATGGTTGTAAAGACGTTTTCATAAAGATATCTATCTATCTACCTATCTATCTTTATGTGATGTTGATAAAAACGTTTTTTAAAATTCCATTGTGAGAAAAAAGCTACTATTGTAGGAAGCCAATCGGCGATCTATTATTGCGGCCTGATGACATATAATGTTATATTATTGGTGTTGTTAAAGGTGCAAATCTACCCCCACTAAACCATGGAAACCTCCCTCCATTGAATAACCGATACACTTCGGAGAAATCATACGGAGAGACCACAGGTAAAGTGCCTTGTCATCACCTGAACTTTCGGCTTCTACGTCGCCATTAGATTATGTACAACTCATACTGTGGTGATTAAAACACAAAACAACTAAATTCAAGGGCCTGATCTCCTAAAATTAATCAAAGCAACTTGCTTATCCCTTTTGAAGTTTGCTGAGCTTTTATATACTGAGTTAGCTATGTTAATTTCGTTTAAATTCGGTAACCATGGTAACAGATTCAGCAAAATTGTGTCAGTTGTGTTGACAAATGTTTCCATGCATTCGTCAGGCACAACACGTGACAAAGCTCCGCCCGTCTATCCTTTCACAATCCCTCCCGAAGGCGGGCAAGTGAGACAAATTTATTGATTTGATCTTTACAAATAATGCTCTGTTTATGTACGTCTTCCATGCTGGCACACTTCCACCTGTTTTCAATGATTTTTTTAGACCTATTCATAAAGTGTATAGTGTATCAATACAATACTAGACTAGCTAGCAAAAACTCTTTTTATATACCAAAGATCAGAACAAACTAAGGAAAGTTGGAAAGTTCAGTATTCGTTTTAATGATGCTAAGATATGGAATTCAATTCTCAAGATGACTTCAAACTCAACGGCCGTAATGTCTTTAAAAGACGTCTTAAAGAGTCTATCTTAAATGAGTATTAACTTGATACTTAATCAAACTGCAGTATTGTATGGATGCTCTTTTTTTCTATTATTGTTTCTATTTGTGTGTTTGTGTGTGTGCGTCTCTCTCTGTGTGAGTACGTGTGTTTGTGCTGCATGTGTAGTTGTGTGTACAGCTATTGCCGCTATTTATATATTTCTAGTGCCTTTTGGGCTCCCAGCATACATAATTACTATAATTTTTCCCGCTTGACCAGGCTACTTAGCTCGATTAGCTATGCTATTTTCTAAGTAGCTTGTGCTCTTTTCCTACAGTTACCCTTAATATAAACCCCTTGTAATCTACCATTTGAGCACCGAATGAAGTTTTTGTTGTTGTTGTTGTTTTTGTTAAAGGTTTCAATCGTTACACAGAGAAGGGACCATATCAAAATCCCATGCAGGTACCGCACAATGATGTTCTTTTAATGTGTCAGTCTTCACTAAAGTGGGAATTTGTAAATGCTTCTCTTCTGTGACACTTTCATTTGGTTAAATTTTTGGTTTGAAATTGCTGAAACTTTCATGTCAACTTGACATGAAGGATACCGTTTTATATATCGGTGAATTTTAAATGCGTGAATCTTGCCTGTATGTGAATGACGTGAGTCTGCGTTCGATGACTCGTTGACTCGAAAATAGAATGCTGTGCAAATGGAAGCGCCGTTCCGTTCCAGCCGGTAGGAAAGGAAGTGATACCTCCACAGGCGCAGGAGATCTGTTCGTTCCTAAACATCATCTCAATCGGTCGAACCAGAAATTGTAGCCAGAATGAAAGCGCCTCTAGACCCCATGGTAAAGGTAATTATTTGGTAATTTGTTGTAACTTCCCGAAGGGCATTTTGCGTAAGAATTACATGTTTTTTAACTAGATCTATGCTATAAGAGAAGATACACTGTAGAACATTTAGATATGTTTCTTAACTAGATGTTATATGAGAAGATACATTTTGAAGAGTTTAGAACAATGTGACCAAAGATTATTTTCTAAAACAGAGAAAAATTCATGTTATCCCCTTTATTAGCTTCTCCCGCAAGTCAAAGAGGCATAAAAAAGCTGCGAGCGCAAACCTCTGCGAGGCCTAGAATTAACACAGAACGTTTTAAGAATTTTTTTTTCAATACTTTTTAGTTTTTAAATATAACCTAGCAAGAAAGTAAACAGCCTTTTAAGTCTTTATAAATATAAATTGTATTTAGTATTTTTATCTCATTTATTGGTGTAACATTTGTTATGTATTTTTAACGAATGACATTAAAGACATATTATTATTATTGATTATTATTATTATTATTATTATTATTACAGTCGAACCTCTATTAAGCGGCCACAGGAGTCCATTACTAGTAATGGACTCCTGGCGGCCACCGTACCCTTGGGGAATGGCTTGGTGGCCGCTTAATAGAGGGTGGCCTCTTAATAGAGGTTCATCAAAAACCAGTCTTGGGCGTGGTCATTTGTTTTTGCAGAAAATCACCAAACAGTCAGTAAAACGCAACAAAACTGAAATAACATGAACTGAATTTAAACTCATCACTGAAAACACCAACGGAAGAAACTTACTCAAAACTAGAATATATTACGCGCTTATTTGGTTGACGTGAAGTAGCCCAGTATGCTGGTTTGCCTCCGCGGTGATCTGCAAGTCTGCTATATTCCATCAACTTGGAAGTTGACAATACTGCCAACTTCTCATTCCCGTGGTACTGGGGAATTTATGAAATGTGAACTTGGCGGAAGTATAATAGGCAGTAGACTTGCCACAAGTCGACTCGCTGGGATTTTTTTTTTCAAACTAGAAAAATTGTGCGGAGGACTTTGCGAAAGTCTAAATAGGCAGGTGAATGGAATTGGAAGCGACGTGAGTCTGGTTCCATTAACTCAGTGGAATTGAAAACTGACACTATTTTAATTCTTGTTAAATAATGTTCTAAATTAAAACTAAGTAAGAGATACGACCTAAAATGACTCCCGTACCATATTTTATCTCTCTTGGAGCAAAAAATGACTAACGTTTCTTGTTAATAAGGGTAAATATTCATACAAAAAAGCCGTTTCGGACCGCTCAGGGTTGGCCGCGGCTGCTTAAGAGGTGGCCCTTAATAGAGGGTCGATTTAAAATAAATGACTGAGAAATATTTCTGGACTTTGAGAAGTGGCCGTTAAATGGAGGGTGGCCGTTTAAGAGAGGGCCATTAGATAGAGGTTCGACTGTATTATTATTTGTATCTTTGGTAATTCACTTCTTTAAGAAAGTGAGAAAATATTGTGACAAACTTAGCCAGGACAATTCATGTTGTTACCAGAAACCCCTTTGCTTGGATCATTTATCTTCCAACTCGGTCGGATTCGAAAGTGTTTTCAGTTCTACAAATTTTGACAAATTTGAGATATTTTGGCGAAGTATTTGTTACACCAACATGCACAGTTGAGTAGACTAAAAGATGTGAATGGTTATCATTTTTGGCTCGTCTGCTCATCAGAGTCAGAAAGGTCCACCACATGCAGCAAGACTGAAAACAGAGACAGCGCTTTGAGCAACAAGTTTCATACTTCAGGAAAGCGACAAAAGAAGAGACGAAGTCAAATAGTATTGACGTCGGTCTTAGGCGTCGATTGATTTGGATTGTCAGGGAGTAGACCGGAGGGAACCCCAAAAGGAATCTGTTATCTAAATAGACGTTTTATTCAGTGGTTTTCTTATAGAATGTTTCATAAATTGCCAACGAAAAGGGGAGCCAGCGCCCTATCTGCTCTTGCCCCAAATCTGCTCTTGGTTGTAGGTGTTATTCTGTTTTGCATCAAATTGTTTTGTGTTCCGGGCCGGAACGCAAGTAATAAATTGGTAGTTTAACATTAATCGAAACTTGACAGCTATAGTTGATCAAAGGTATTTTTGTTGGATTAGAATGTTTTCTTTTATAATAACTCGGATAAACAAAACAAAAAATTGCTTCTGAAAAAAGAAAGAATAAGAAAATATATCGATACAACCGTGATAATCACCTTAAATATGGTCATTCAAGATAAACGTTTATCAATAGAAATAAACCAAATGAACTTTTCAAATCCCAATATTACAGGAATCTGCCCAGACGAGGCAGTACCCAATCCCCAACTTTCCTCCCGAGGGAGACGGACATCCATATCCCCTACCCCTACCCCCAGAGGGAGATAACGACGATGACGTGATGGTAAGATAAACGTATCTAATCTGTCAGTTGTAAAGGTGACAGGAGTGTAGAGTAGTCATTTCAGGTTTAGATAGATTATAAATCAAATTTAGTTGAATATTCCATTTATCGATCCAACAGATCGCATTAACAGCAAATCCTCTCATCCTTATGCAAACGGAATGGTTGTCTTCTGGTTGTGTAACATAACCGAACTATATGATTTAAGAATCTTGCAAATTAAACAAAATGTTTTTGCTTGTACAAAAACACAAACACCATGGAGCTAAACGCAGCAAGGCGTCCACAGAGTTTTCTTAAGGTACAATTAATTAAATTAATACTTGGTTGTTCAAAGATGGAAATTTGGATTTCTACTTGTTGGTACATTTTTTTGCGTGCCTGAAGTGGAATTGTGTGGTTCTTTTCTTGGACACCACGTGTTCTATTGTGTACACGCCTAAACGGTAGAATTTTAATAAGTAGATAATATAATTTTATTAATATCAGTAATAATAATAATAATTAATAACAAT
>JAOEJI010177788.1:0-12043 GCA_025448255.1 Umimayanthus chanpuru | reverse complement strand
GGTGGGGGTGGGTAGGAGTGATTAGTTAGTTGACGATTGTCGTTAAAGATAAGCGTTGTAATAATAGGTATGCAATAGTACGCGTCATTAATTTTCTGCAAGCATTTGAAGAAAATTCCCGGAATTTTTCTGGAGAATTTTTTCAAATGCCTGAAGAAAATTAATGACGCGTACAATTAAAAATCCCCAGCACGGAATAAAAAGCGCAAATGGTGCTGAAACTGACAAAAAAACTACAATTGGCGAAAATTGAAACTGACAGCCGCATTGCAATTGACGTCTAGAAGTGAAAGGGTTATTTGAATTATGATGCTCGCATTCGTTTACAAACATAAAATTTTAAACAAACTTTTTACCATCATTTAGATAATTTCATCAGCTTTCCATTGATAGAAAGTGGGTTTCAAAACTGAAAACACCGCTCAAGGTGTACGGTAACCTTAAAATAAGAGCAATTTATGAACAATTTTAAGCTGAACAAGTGCAGAAAAAATGTAAAGAAATAGAGTTTATAAATCAAATTTTATCTCCTTCTTTTAAAACACAATTTGCGTATAATTTCCATCCACTCATTCAGAGGTTCAAGGACAAGATAGAAGACCCCAAACGACAGGTGTATGCTGGGATGGTAACGGCGTTGGACAACTCTTTTGGTAACATAATGTTGGCATTGAAGCAGAAAGACATGCTGAAGGATTCTATAGTCGTGTTCTCTACAGACAACGGAGGAGCTCCATACGGCTTTAACTGGTAAGTTGTTCTACAAAGCGATATTTCTTTGGGCAGTACTTTTAAATCGAGCACTTAAGAGAAATGGAAAATGTTTTTATCAAGAACCAGAGTTATTCGTAGTTAAAGATCAGTACTACTGTGAGTGTTCCAATTAAAACTGCATGCTCTTTTTCAAAACTTGTTTCTTACATTCACAGTAACAAACTGACGATTCACTAGAGAAAACGACTTGTTATATCATTTTATGATTCAAGAGGTCTTAGCGAGACAAATTAGATTAGTTTATATTATTTATATTTTATTTATATTTTTACAGATATGATAATGACAATTTCCGAAAATGAAAGAAAAAACAAACATAGCCATTATATCTTTTGTGAAGAACTTTTGCTGTAAAAGTCAAATATTCTCCTTTTTGTTTTGGCTAGTTTCTCAAAGAGGTTAGTTGCTGCTGCTATTTATAGTAACAGTTTTCTTGTTGTAGATTGGTCAGAAATCCAGGAACTCAGGTTGTGATTAGTTTATTTAACTATCAAAACAACCCAGTTTTTGAGGCCATTACTAAGTTTGCTCTAATCCGTTTCAATCGTTCACAAAATAATACCATCGGTAATATATTTAAAGGACTTAGTGCATATATTTTTCTTGCATTGCTTGGTTGTTAATTCTGCATCTACATTTGTTTCTGTAATTCTGAAAACATACGAACAAAATCTTGAAAACTACGCATGCCTTTGACCTAATTAGTCAAATTTCCTCCAAAGGAATATGGGCTCCAACTATCCACTCAGAGGGGGTAAGGATACCCTGTGGGAGGGAGGGGTGCGGGGAGCTGCCTTTGTGTACAGCGACAGGATCCAGAACAAGGGACGAGTTTGTAAGGAACTGATTGATGTCTCTGATTGGGTGCCGACATTGTTTGCTCAAGCAGGAGGCGATTCAAGTAAACTCTCCAAAGTTGACGGTACGTTAACCTCTTATATACAGTGACAAATTTTACACATTTTCTAAAAACGTTCATAAGTCAAAGATATTACTATAACTCGTGTATTTTGCTTACAAGAAGCTCATAACTCGTATGAACTGTATGTACACATTTGTAATTCATATTTTTGCTCCGCCGTGAAATATCCTCTTCCAAGGTTAATACTTAGCAGCATTTGTGCAACCTTGAGTTCAGTTTGACATTACTTCTCAAACTCATCAGTGATTCAATTAAGCAAACGCAAGGTTTCAATCCTTGCATTGACTTGCATATCCGTTTAGCCAGGGCTTAAGGATCTGTTGTGATTGTGCAAACATACAGACCCTCCGCAGAAAACCACATTTCCACCAGCACCAGTTCGAGTGGTTTCTAAATATAAATGAAAACACACACTCTCTCTCTTTTCTTTTTTATTCCAAGCATGTGCAAATCAGCCAAGATTTGAATTTTTAATTGTAAATATGGCAAATTCCTTTTTCAGTGTTCCAATTCGTAACTTCTATAGGTAAACTACACAACTAAGTCACACGGCTGCGATGCCAGTTTTACAAATAAATAAATAAATATTATTGTTACTACTACTACTACTACTTCTTCTTCTTCTTCTTCTACTACTACTACTACTACTACTACTACTACTACTACTGCTACTACTACACAAACACTAGCAAAACAAGGAAAACATTCACAAAGTTTGTTAACACTTTGGAGGAAAACAATACATATTAAAACAAATTTATTTTTTCCTCGTTTAGGAAAAGATGTTTGGGAGACCATATCAAAAGGTGAAAAGTCCCCAAGGATTGAAATACTTCATAATATTGACCCAAAGAGACACTTTGAAGCGATACGACACGACAACTGGAAACTGATCGTTGGCATGGATGATTGGTACAGTGACATAGGTTGGCACCCTCGCTACAAAGGTGCACCTCTGTCTACACTTCCCCAACCCAAGCACCTTAGCCAAGATGCAATTGTTAGGTGTGGCCCATGGCCAGGCAAGATCACGTGCAATACAAAGAAAGGAAAGGCTTGTTTGTTTGATATGAGTAAAGGTGAGTGGTTGTTAGACACTGTACTTGTGTATTAAGATGACATATATTGTATACAGCAAATTCCTAATAACTGCAATATGATGATGACGAGGATCATAACCATATAGCGGCAGCAAGAAGCTCCACCAGATGCTTTCACTTCGATCTCGTGACCCACGCTTCTTCTGCACTTGAAGCGGTGACTAGCTGGACAGCTTTACTTTTTACTTTATAACGAATACGATTATAATGATGATGGTTGTGATAATGGAGGTGGTTGTGATCAAAGTGGTGGCGTTGGTAATAACGAAGATGGTATTAAAGACGATGATAACGATGATGATAGTAATGATAAAAGTAATCAAAGATAAGAGACCAGAACTTAGTATCCAAAGCAGCCACGGCGTGGTGAATAAGTGCTCGAACTTTAATTGCGACAAATTATGCAAACTCGGACCAAGTCCTTTCCACACTTTTTTTGGTTAACCACACAACCATTTGTTTCTTCTTCAGATCCTTGTGAGTATCACGATCTATCGGCAGAATATCCCGCAGTTGTTAAAAGACTTAAGGAAAAACTGGATGGATACCGCAGCACAATGAAACCTGTCTGGTACCCAGGACTTGAAATAGCCAAAGCCAACCCGAAACAGTATGAAAATTTCTGGAACTACTGGGCCAAGGAAGACTCCACCGATGATTGGTTGATAAGGGAAAAATTCCGCAGGCTTAACAAAGCTTTCGGTGACAAATCAACCTACTACGACGTTGTCCCCGGTAGCATTCCCGCATATGCACAAAGAGCTCTGGCAGGTGTACATAACGGGACAGAAATGAAGCACATGTTTCACTATCACTACCACAAGGATTTCCCCATTCATATTCCGAACTTGGGAGAGATTCGTACAATGAAGTATCGACACGCACAGCGCAAGCAGCAACCGCTGACAGCAGTACTGCAGGATAAGGTGCAAGGCAAGGTTTCCAGTGTCAATTCTAAAAAGCATCGCCCACTAAAAGCCCACGAGGTACCGTTCCATGTGCCAGGTCCTGTAATGGGGACCCATTTGAGAAAAGGCTCCAAAACGTTGTTATCAAACAGTCACAAAGGCACGATGAAAAGCAACAGGCATCCTAAAGAAAAGGGTAAGGTCATTCTGAAGATGCGTCCTCTGAAGAGACCACTCAAAGGAAAGGGTCCTAAGACATCAACACCACAGCGTGCACAGGCTAACACAGCAACACAAAAACAGGAGGGAAGAAAAACAGCTTTTGAGCAAGAAGACCAAGACAAGGTGTTAGCGAAGGAAGAGCAACAGGAAGACACTCAATCCGAAGATGACGTAGAGCAAGTTGATGACGATGATGGTGATGATGACGAGAGCGCTGTCTCGTACCAGCAGCAAATACCTGTCATTCCTTACCAGGCTCCTCAATATCAAAAGCAGCCAACTGCCAACCCCTGGGTGTATAACGCGTCCAACGGCTGGCCCTCTCACAACACGACCTATGTGACATACGGATAAGAACTTCTGTGTTTGTTTAACATGACCACCTGTGTGGTATACGAAAAAAGACCTCCAATACAAATACAACACTTACATACGTTACTGTTTGATAAATTCCTTAATCTTACTGAACTGTCATACAACACGAATGTTTTGACTACTTCACTAGGGAGAGGTTCGGAAATTTAGCTCTCACAAAATACAAGATCTGTAAACAGAAATGCTCTGCCATAATCTAACCAAGACATTATGCTACCAAACGTACGGACACAAACCTTCTATGCGAGCTCTCAAATAGCCACAACGTACAGCAATTTTGCTTATTGTTAAATGACTACGGATTTGTACAAAATTCTTGTATTCATTGTGTTAGTATGTGTGTTTAGATTTTGTAAATAATATATTTTAATTAACTCCATTTCTTTCGAATACGTGGCTGCTAGGCCTAAATTTAGCCGGAATAAATGTATATAAATACAATTAGGTTTCAGAATTAAAAAACAGAGAGTCGATATTTTGTCTATATTTTAGTTGTCCTTGGGCAGGTATTAGTAATATGCAACAGCACTTTCGATCACTCTACTATTTGTTTGTCGTTTTTTACTTTGATTTGTTTGTTTCTTTAGAACTTTTAAATCACGTCTCGAGTTTTTAAAATTAGATGTAGTTATTTTTAGAAAATAAAAGTTAACCTAATTAATGTTTTCACTTAATTTCGGTCGGCAAATTTGTGCATTTCGGTCGGTAAATCTAGTACGTTTTGCTGCTTCGAGTGCCGTTTGTATTTGGTAACTTCAGTCGCACAATGCAACAGTGACACGCATTTTGAGAATACAGATCAACAGAAATGTGTACAATATTTAGGATAGATAAGATTTTGCAAAAATATCTTTGAAAAATTTCAAAACATAAACAAAACACTTTGTAGGGCATTTGAAATCTTTGTTCAGTAGTAGGAAATGTCTATTTGTTTGGGATGAGGTTGAAGGTTCTAAATGTTTTCAGTATCCCATCCTCAAATATTCTCAAAAGAGCTCTAAAAATGTTTTCTTTCTCGCCACAAATTTAGTAGCAGTTCTCCGTCCATTAATATTTTTTAACATTTGTGAATGATTGAAACTTGAAACGTCTGCTTAACTCCCAATCTTGGGGCCCTTATACCTTTTGTGAAGTCTGGAAGTTTAGTTTTGAAAAAAAGAGTTTTTTCTGCGTCGGCAAGTAAGTTGTAAATGGGTTTTGGTCAACAAAACTTGATTTGGTACGTTTTTCACCTCAGGGGTTTGTTGTATAGGTGACATTTCGAGCGTTAGCCCCTTCACGGAGCAGACTGTTCCGACGAAGAGCTAACGCTCGAAACATCAGCTATACACCTGAAACCTTGCAGGCGAAAAACATACCATATCAACCTTTATTGACCAAAACCCATTTGTCAAGTCTGGCTGGTCCGATCGATTATTTCTCAAATTTAGTTTTAAAGTGACGACAATCAGAATTGGTGTCGAACAGTGGCCTAACTTTAATATAGCTAAAAGATGCTCAGTTTTGCGTCTGCAGTCGAACAGAGCGCGTAAGGCCGGATGAATGCACACACGCACCTTGGAATAAACAATTTGTCAGTATACGTACCAGTTCTCTCGGGCCGATCAAACCGATATATTAGTGTCATTAATGGCAAGCACGCTTAGGGTCCATTTACATGAGAACCCTAATGAGTTCGTCCCAGGATGGAAGTTGTTTGGGATCGACGAAAACAAAATCGTTTCTATAAGAGGATTCACCTCAGGAATCCGAGACGAAAGTCATCTTGCCTTAAGTTTTTTTGTCTTTCGTCCCGGTGGAGATTGTTTACAGGGACTTTTCCATCCCGGGATGTCAAATCATCCCGGTGCTTGGGGCCGGGACGAGCTCATCTCGCCCCAACGCCATGTAAATAGCAGCAAGGAAATTACCTGATTCTGAGATATATAAGTTCATCCCGGGATGACATTCTCACGAATACTCTCATGTAAGCGTAATAACTCTTGATGATCAAACGCGATATCGGCCTTAGTCCATAATTTCAGAAACTAGTACTTCAGGACAAGATTAGCAAATATCACATTTGTGTTTCTGCTTCTTCATGATGAATGGCTTCAAAACTTTTTATAGGGACGCTCGTGATGTGGTTAAAACAAAAATGGGTCAATTCAAGTGGTCAAGTTGAAATGTGGTTGAGCAGCTACTCGAGTTGATAAAACAATATAAAACAGAGATGGGATTTAAAACTGTGGTTTCTCGCTCCGATGTTGTGACATTATATTCTAACGTAAGAGAAAGGTTGTTCAATAAATTTGCGGACGAATTTGGACTAGTTGGGGTATATGTGCCGGGAAAGGCCATTGAAGAGATAGCTGACAGTATCACAACAAGCTGCCTTCTGCCCGCCATGTTAGTTTCTTGTAACGCCCGCTATAGTTATCAGCAGCGGTAATCCCACCAAGCACAAGTACCAGCTGACCCGCGTCATCTTTTCAGCCAAGCCAGGTTGGATCAATGCCAACTTTTACAAACTAAAGTTGTCTTCTTCGAAATCTCACCTGTCAAATTGTTGATATATCAAATGGTCATCTTGCTAGAACTTTCAAACGTTCGAAGGCAATCAACGACAATTATGATATCAACTTATCCATAAGAACTTCATTCAATGGGAACGTTTGTGTAGATATTTCTAATGGTTGCAATTAAAACTTTCAAGTAGCGGAAAGAACAAAACATTTGCAAAGCGAGTGAAAGTCCACCGGTGCAGTTAGTATAGGAAACACCACCGTTCGAGGAGAATTAATGGAAAATTGCACGAGTATTTTAGTGAAAGTGATAGTAATACAACAAGTGTGAAGCATATATCCTATTACGTATACTAATAACAGAAAGCAAAGGTTGGTTTGATCTTCACCATGGAACCGATAACTCACGACGACAAGTATATCTCGTTTGATTTCCAAAAGTTATACCAACAATGCTAATTGTAATTTAAATTGAAGTCTTGTTGAAATTATGACTCGGACCTTTGGATGCAAATAATTGCTCTACCTAGATTTTTTAAAATTTTTATCTGATCTCACCTATTGAAAGTAAATAGTTTCAGTTTGACATCCTTTCTGCTGACCCTCCTTTAAGACGAGTACAAAGTCATTTCTTGTGGTTCAAGATCAAACTACCAGAAGCTAGTTAACAGTACTGAACTGGATGAAATTCATAAAAAAAAATTTAAGGTAAACAAAGGGATTGAACTTGAGGAGCAGATCTTACCATGTCTCACCAGTTTTAAGAGGTAGTAAAATTGTTGCCCCGCAGTCCGTAGACTCGAAGTAAAAGAATGATTTTACAAGGAAACTGAAGTGGTGTTTACACGATATCAGAGTAAAGGTCACTCTGGTACGTACGACAGGCATCAGTTACATCCCACCTTTACATAGACGTTTTCGTTCTGGGATGTAAGTGCGGATGAAACACATTACACTAGCCCAACCAATTCACTTGCATAATTCCGTACCAGAATGAGCACGTACCTCCTTAACCCCTTAATACCTTTACATGCCATTTGTAAAACGTGCGGTCAGAATTCGAACATTTCGATCGATACGGCTGCCAGAGTGAATTCATCCGGAATGACTTGTACCAGAGTGAGATAAAAGAAGGTATTATGTAATGGAATACACAGTCTCAAAATGGAACCGAGAGGAATCGAACTGGAATGGAACTCGAACTTGTATTACCAAACCGCTGCCTCTAACAAGAAGTTTTTCCATGCTTCAGACTGGAGCATGCAGCAGTCTCACTAAAGGCATGCTGTTTGATTTTTTTCACATCGGGATTGCGGACCACAGAAACAGTAGTTTTACTAATTGTAATTACGTGGTTGGGTATTTAAAGATCTAACCACATTAGTTGGCCTTCAGGCACCTCGACGACATAATGCGTAAACTTTTAAAAAGTGTCTCTTTTCAGTTCTTTTTTGTTCAAGTTGAACATTCGGACTCAGAATATATATAGCGATGACACTGCTTCTTATTGCACTGAAAAAGGATTGTGCTAGCAGGGTGTAAAACGTGTAAAGCTGTCTCCACATGGTGATAGCTTGCCATTACCTTGTTGCCGGCAGTGTGCGTGTCCAAACTGCTCTTAATTTATATTACAGTTCACCACTCTTTAATACCAGGTAGGGCGGGTAACGATCTTCGCGCTTTTCTGGATTTCCTATTAAGGGCATCAATGGTTGGTTGAGTTACAGATGTATTACACGTCAGAAGGTTTTAAGAAAGCGATTTGAAGAAATAGCAATTTCTATTTTGGGAAGTGTCCTTTCATTCAGCAGAAAAACCAACATTTCCTTCTACTTCCTTCGTCTGTTCTTTGTTAATGGATTCGCGATTTGTCAGAGTTTATAGCCATTTTAATAGCATCAGATAATTAATGATATTTAAAACATTAACGCCGATTGTCAAACAGTCAATGCACAGGGAAGCCTTGTCCACTCTATCCTCCTACCCACATACGCGAAATCACGATTGTTACACTGGATCTTGTTAACAATCAGTTCCTGGAATCCTGGTCTTCTCTTCCGGCACGCGATCTTTTCGTTTCTTGAACACGGAAATGAGTGAACAATGGATGCACTTTAAAACACTTGAACTGAACAGGTTTTACTCACCTTCCAACTTGCGTGAAGAACTCGGTTGAGGAGGGAAGCGTGGCAGGGCGAGTGTACGAAAAATAACCCGTCATAGTCAATACAGATGAGAGTAAAATGTTAGCACGCCTCGAATGTATATGAAGCCATACAAAAGTTACGTCCGATGGCTGACCAAAAACCCAATTTGCACATAAATAACTTTTACACAACTCCTATCCTCCTCGAAACCAAATGGCCAGCCCCTAAACGCTATATATTTAATCTCTACTTCAGATAGTTTTATCAGGAAGATTAAAACTCATGTTTGACGCCGCCTAGCATAATAACGAGACCAATTGAGAAAAAATGCTAAAATATCCGCTTGACAAGACTCAGTGCAAAAATAGGAAATTAGGATTTGTGGACTATTGGCGAAAACAGTTTCCTCGTCTTGGCAATCACCAACTCGCAACTGAAAATGAGTTTATCTGGATTGGTCTGAAGCTAAAATTGATATTAGACATTACCTAGCTAGTTTAGCCTCAATGGTTATCGTAGGTTTTTGCTTTTTATATTTGTTACTACACAAGGAAGGTGAAAATAAAGTACTTGTTGTTGTTGTTGTTAGATTCCTTTTCAGCTCACTTCGCTTTAGACAAAGTGATCTTGCGTAATACTTTGAGATATTGCGTTGTTTGTACCACCGACGAATGACCAACATTATCTTCTTCAGAATTGACTGAGATCGTGTGGAAAGCTGTCAAACATCAAGTGCCATTGATCAATACACTTGGTGTAACAATTACCTTTTGAGGTTTTCACTAAGTAAATACCGATTTACAAATGGTCCTCTTTTTCATTTACTACACATTAAATGTTAGACAAAGTTAGTCCTAAAACAACTTGAATATCAGGAGAATTGTTTAGTATCTTTGTATTGGGTATATACACTAGCATTATTAAAATATCCTTTAAGCAAACAATAATGCATTTGCTACGTCTGGATCGGTTGATCAATCTTCCAAGCCAGACGCTCATCCTTTTCAAATTCAACCTTGAAAACTTACTTTTAAATTTGCAATGAGAAGAAAACTGAGAAGCGGAAGAAAACCCTCGGAGCCAGACTAAGATCAACAAGCCTCTTCCATCTTTTCTTTTAATTTTCAGTAAGCAAAAAAGAAAAAGAACACTCGTTACGCTGACATAATAGCATGAAGGATATTGAAGAATTTGTAAAAATGTTGCACGGTCAATCCAGGTGAAAATTATCCAAGTCGTACGACAACAACACATGGCTATAAAACAGCGCTCTTAAGTTGTCTTTTAAGTTATTGAAGTAGGTAGTCTTTCAAAACATCCCCGATATATTTCATAAACAGGCAATGCACTTTCAGCAATATATTTAACTACACAAAAACGTTTTAACTGTTTCGTGCAATATTGTATCATAATATCGCAGTTATTGCCAGTCTGGTCAATATATTTATAGATCAGTAATAGCAGCTATTTATTTAGCGGCATCACTTTATACTAAAGTTTTACTGAGTTGCATAATATCAATAAATGCCAATAAATGTCGGTTTTTCATCATTATATCTAAATTAATAGACAAAAGTATTGTAAAAAGTAGCGGTCAGATCAAATGAGATTTTTCCAGAATAATGGACAGATTAATCAAAAAGCGATTAAATCAATAAAATAAATACGTTTGAAAGTAGACATTAATTGAGCTACGTTCGTGACTTGTTCTTGTTTTAGGCAATATTAACAACGTTGAAACAATTCGAAAAATATATTTTCGTGCGCAAGGTATTAAGAGGTTCGTGATGGCGGTGGCGGGTGAGAAGGGCTCGTTTTACGGCCAACGGTTCAAAAACCAAGATTTTGGCAGTTCGTTGTTACAACTGTGGATCATTAACGGTTACGGTTGAGATTTAGATTAAAATTGCGGTTAAAAGTACTCAAATTTTACGCTTTAGAACTAATTAAATATCGTTTTACGACTTACGGTTACCCCCGCCATGCTCCTCTATTAGCAATTACGCTAAAAATACTTGTAGAATCTGCTGACCTCAATCACACTAACAGTTTAATACACCGTAACAAGATTTGTTTTCTTAATACATAAATCTAGTTTAATGTTACGTTTTGACATGTATTGTTTATGATCAGAATATAATAATCTTGTCTACGAAGTCTCATCGTTCATTTGGAGGTACTACAAGCTCTTCTTCATTTGGAACCACCACTCAGAAACTTTAGCAATGAAATCTACGCTAACGGTAAGTATTACAATTATAACATGAAGGTTTAGTTAAAGAGTTTTCATTTTGAAATTACATAACCGGTTAACTTTCTTAGTGTAATTTCCTTGCTTGGCAAATGTTACCTATTTGGCAATATATTCTATATAAGGCGTAAAAATCCTCAACTCAAACAAAAGTTTATTCTGCAAGAGGTTTTTTTAAATATATAGTCTATTCATTTGAAAATATAGAAAATAGAACATTTTAAAGTTCAGGGATTTCTGGAACTGCAAAATAGTGCATAGTAATATTGCACGTTTTATTTCAACGGATTCAAAAGTTTGGGAGTTAAAACTGAAAAGAAAATAACTACTTTAAAAGTTGGGGAATTTAAATTGAAAGAAAATAACTGCTTTAAATTCCTCTGCTCTCGACTATGTAGACACAACGCGGATGATCATGCATGTTATTTGACTCAAAAGTTGGATTAATTATTTAATAAAAGAGTTCAATACTCGGTGATTTACACAACGAAAAGCCATGAGTTAAACCCCGCCTTCAGCGACAGCTCACCGTTGTCAATAAATGATCAATATTCACAAGATCAATCGGATACTGGGCAAGCAGAACAATCTACCGAAAGCAAGCCACACTCTAACCGATTTGTCCGAAAACTGTCTTGTAGAAAAAAAGTTATGTTATCTATTAGGTTTTTCTTTCTGCTTTTTATTAAAAATCAAGACTTCCTTGCCTTAAAACGAGGATTTGTGACAGATTTGTAAACCTAAAGAGAAAAGCATGTAGTAGCGAGGTTTTGAATAAGATAAACATTAAGGCCTTGACTGCAAGTATAGAGTTAAAGGATTACAAAGAAAGCCACCTCA
>JAOEJI010177787.1:5283-19439 GCA_025448255.1 Umimayanthus chanpuru | reverse complement strand
CTTTTGCTTTCGATTAGAACTGAAAACAATTTTCACCACAGCTGGAAAGCGCCAAGTATCTGCATTAACAATTATTCTAACTGCGTTTATCTGCATAATAAAAGCCAAGACACAAGTCTGCAAAGATGTTGATAATGTTCGGCAGGGTACTAGTGAAAACACAGACGGCACGTATCAGAGACTATTGAAAGCCAAGTGCACCAATTAGGGTGACAAGGTCGCAAGCACCGAAGCACGCGAGATTAACCCGCCGTCCCCCTTGACATTCAAACATTTCTTGGTTCAAAAACTCAACGGGAAGGCAAATATTACCTCGACAGCAAAAAGCAGCCGGATTTTTGGGCTCTAAATCTTGAAATAAGAGAACACGTTAAATAGAAGCCACAGGCAAAACTGCATTGTTTAGGTTATGATAGACAAAACATCCCGCCTTTTGACACTTGATGGGAACTCAAAGACGAGTGTTCATCGAGGATTTAATCTATAAATACTACCGATATTCGGGTAACTGTTTCAGATATTGCTTGGCGGCTAGGTTTCATTTGGTTTAGTTGTGTCTCTGAGTTGAAACAGAAACTTTTCAAAGATAATCGTTGTGACAGTTTACCGTATAAAGTTTCAGCAGTGCTAATACTGTGCATATGGGCAAATGATCACACCAGTCTGTTCGGTTCTGAATATATCAACTATTCCAGTAGTTGTTACAATGTGAAAAATGTGGGATTGTACATTACGTTGGTCTCAAGTCACGCTAGCATCCGAGTGAAGTCCTGAACATGAAACTCACAAAAACTGTCATTAAAATAATCCGGCTTCCAGCTGAAATACATTAGCCACAGTGGAAATTGGTCTGCATTTTCGTTTCATTGTATAAAATAATGGTTAGTAATTGCGAGTGATTTCAGTAGACCAACATAACGGAGTCTCCCTTTTTCAAAGAGAACAAACATTACAAGCAAAATCCTTGCGTGATAAGACGCAAATTTCTAAAGGCAACCCTACATGAGAAATAATTGTATACATTTCAAAAGAACTTAAACAAAGAAAGAGTTTGAGCGACAGACACCGAACAATCTGCGAAAATTGTTCTTGTTATTTGCATATTGCAGAGACAGTGTTGAATTAAAACGAATTCACGCGAACTCACTGAACGCACGCAACCTAGAAAAAGCTCGAAAATCGAGGAATGTTTTATTGTTAAAACCCTTGAAGTTTGTATATATACAGTTTATGTTGTTAGGAGCAGCCTGGTCGAGGGCAAGCACTCTCCGCCACGGAAAACCGCTAAAGAAATAATATGCAGAGGTTCAATAGGTCACAATTGCTGTATTATAATCAGATTATGGCACGCGCGCAAAGGAACAAAGTTTTGTGAAACAATATTCCCGAAGAAACAACGCTACATATTCACATACACAAACACCTCACTTAACATGCAAAAAATCAATTCCTTAACGCGAGTAAACGCTTTGACACTTTGAAAGACAAGATAAAGAACCAACTAACCTACCTAGAATTTAATAAAACTTTAAACAAACATAACCTTCCTCGAGACGTTTTTTCAGCTTAATTCGTGTCGCGAACTACTCGCTCTATGATTGACAAGCTAAGGCTAAGAATGGGATTGTGTAAACAAACCTCACTATTCTGAATAAAAACTTAAGTCAACCAGGTATATCAAAAGACAAGTGTGTTTATTTCTTGTCTGAAAATACTAATCTTTCCCAACAACAGAAGGTTAGAGTAGATTCCCAGATTGGAGGCAACAGGCAGTATGTCCTCTATTCAAGATATGATGGAAAAATAATTGGAGAGTAGAAAAAAGAAAAGCTCGCGCGACGAAAACTATAAAACACGATTACTATCGTTTTACTGATTATTTCGTTCCAATCCTGACCTTCTTCAACTTATTTTTAAAACTATATGTAATGGTTTGGTTTTAGCGCATAGGGTTAAAGCTAAGGAAGGGGGCGGTTAACCTCATAATACCAACTTGAAGTTATCCTGTAAGTCGACTAGCACTGCCCTCAAATCACGCTGCTTCTGTTTACCAAGCCAACTCAGTTTCTTCCAAAATGCGTAAGGACGCTGTAATACCCTCTCGATGCTGGGGTTTACGGTTTACCCAGAGAAATCGGCCACATAATAGGATTACAACACTTAAACCGCGTGGCCGAACTGGCAATGAAATCCCAGGGACATTATAAACGAAAGCAAGTTTGTACTCATCCAGGATACATATTAAAAAGTTACTCTCAGAGGTCAGGGGTGCACGATAGGACATCAACAAGAAACACGACCAGCGCTTGACCCTGAAATGAAAAGATCACTTAAATTAAATCAGTGTACAGCGTAAGTAACTGCAAACCGAAAACATAAACGAGCTGTAGTAGCAACATGTCAATGAGCCTGCTACATCTTGTCAGCTTGAACTGAAGGGGACCAAAAACTCAAAGCGAAACACAACGCATTCTGAAAACAAAAATTTAACATGGCATCGCCGGCATTTTACAAACAAAGCTATCTTGCTAAGACCATTATAAACTACTATCTAGTTTGAATTTCACGGGAGACCGGCTGTATCCTGTGCAGTTATAAGCATTTCCGTGTTTCGTTTCAGCTCCTCGAGTCGTTTAATACTACGTTAAATGTTAAGCGCGCCTTTGAAAATGTGATGCTGGCATGGTAAGCGCGTTATCAAGAATCTCGACAACACCAGAACCACAGTTGTAGCCAGCGTTCTGTAAAAACACAAATTTCGTCAAAAGTACATGTTCTTAGACCTGCAGAAGTGACAGTTATCTTGGCCACATAAAACTAAGGTATTAAGTTCCTCTTCTCCAGCGACCACCGGATTGCCTCGCAAAGATAAAATTCCTTCTGTGATAGACAGCTTCCCAGACTGCCAATTTCAAGTCATTGAAACAATTCGAAAGAGAATCAATTTAAGAAGTAGAAAAGTTCTCATTAAAATTCTCTGATATTGAACTACCGTAACTTCTAACTGTATTTCTAGACTAGTTGGGCGAGTTCAATAACTTTTGCTTCATGCCTACGTATGTGATGTCAAGAGGAATGTACACTCCATGATATAGAAAACTGTCCTTTCACTCTTTCACTCTCTCATTTCCGCAAGAGCTAATCTGTAGTTACCAATCTAAACTACCTGAAGATAGTAAGAAATCAAGCCACACTTCTCTGGAGTATGTTTATGAGCTAAATTCGCAAAGAATTTCAAGTGACAGGGCATGGTTTCACAACAAGAGACAGCAGATTCTATGAAACTATGTTTAATTCGGAATAGATTTAAAGGCAATCTTGGACGCCCAAACACACACGCGACTTACAATCAACAAAACGAACGGATTAACGTGTTTCCACGAGTAGCTATATCAGTAAAAATGTGGGTACGACCCCCAGAAATATTTATAAGTTCCTAACTACATCTAATTCTATACAACAATAGACTATACATAAAACCCACTATCATACAACCGAGCAAAATGGGCTCGGAGTTCGTCATAAAACTAATACTTTAACAGGTTTGACCATTTCGAATTTACACATCCGATATAAAACCATATACATTATACTTTCAGTTGCACAATTTAAGCCTCTATTTCTTGCCCTTAGACGTCAATAAAAAGCACACGATAGCCTGTTTGAGACAATGAACAAAACCACAACAAGCGAAATTGGGTCCGCTGGCATCCCATGTAATCTTCTAGCAAAGAGATCTCTCAGAATTGAGCAGGCAGTAAAAACAAAAACCGGCCTATGGCCCAAACCATGCCATTCGATTTGAAAGCAATAATCTTAAAAAGTGGCCTTTTGAAGGTCACGTAACTAGTGAGGTGAGCTACTACGGCTCTGTGCATCCGAGATATTAAGTAGATTTTATCCAAAAGTATATATATGGGATATATGTCTCTATCTCATCGTCGTAGTTCTGTTCACGAGCCGGGAATATAGGGCCAGCTTGTCGGCGTGCCTGATAGCAGCATGTCGCGAAGCAAGGTCTCAATTGGCGTTTTACCTACTAATCTAACGAAGAAGAGCTGTTCTATAACAGAAGGATTGATGGTTCGCAGTGAGGGCAGTCTAAGGAGAAGTTTCCCAAACCGCGTGGGCTGGTTCGGGTACTGATTTCTCGTGTATTCCTCGAGTGCACACTGCGTTTTCTCTTGCAAACTGTCGATGTACTGTGGATCTGTGAGCCCTGATGCATCTGCACAAAAACAAGAACAAAAAGAATGTGAATATTCCAATGTTTACAGTAATGAGATGTCGAAATTGCACTACTGCGCCAGGACAACTCTCTGCGCACAAACCTTGCTGTTTCACAAAGCACTACTGTACGTGACACAGCGCTGGACGTAACCTTTATACAGCATATTTTAATTACCCCCAAACCAAAGCCACCCTGAAATTCACCACCAGACATGAAAACTTCCACAACACAATAAGCATTAAAACTTCGCATTACTTCACGAGCAGCGTTAAAAAGTGTGTGGCAGTATTCACCTCTTACACTGAAATGACCAAAAATTCACAACTCTTCCACGCGACAATGTAATATTGTATTGTACTGAAAACAAACTAAAACTCACCCGATGTGAAGAGGCAGATCGCTTTGAGACATGCATATTCGGCCGCATCCACGTGCATATTCCGCAACTTCTCGATCTGATCTTGAAGTATTCGTATGTTATCCATAAAGGTAACCATTCTGTCCGGCGCCATGTGGTTTGAGTGAATCCCAGCCGTGGCCAAGAGGGGTGCAACTTGTAGCGGCATTGGGCACTGAGCTGCATTCAACACGAACAGCTCGCTCCACATGAGACGGAGCAACGCTACTTGGTCTGTCACTGCGAGGTCAGGAAAAAACGGGATATTCCTTGCCCATTCAACTGCACTGAACAACAGCCGTGCCGCCAGCTCACAGATGTTTTCTATCCCCATAATTCCGCAAGGTACATTTAGGCCCTGTTGAAATCGGGTTGTAGGGTAAGGCTCTGCTCGGAGGAGGAGCGTTATGAAGCCAGAGAGAAATGAGTGGCCATTGCTTCCTACTTCGCCGTTGGTTGTGTGTTGTACTGGCTGTTGGGGCATTTGGGTCGGGGGTAGGCGACCTCTCTGCACTGCTGTTGAAACGGGTGAAAAGGTTTATTCAATAAATGCATTTTTATTGAGATGGGTTCAAGTGATACCTACATCCCGGAGAGCTCACCTTTCGACTCACCTTCTCGCCTCATTCCAACCTTTAAGCACTTTTTCAGCCGGCAGTACTGGCACTGATTCCGGTGATGCTGATCGATGGGACAGTTGCGCGAGGCGCGACATGTGTAAGAGAGGTTTCGCCGCACACTTCTCTTGAAGAACGACTTGCAACCCTCGCACGTGAACACACCATAGTGCTTTCCCGAGGATTTGTCTCCACAAACAGCGCACTCGATTGTCCCGTTCTTTTCTGTTTGTTCCTCCGATGTCTCCGAAGGCACCGGTTCTCGCCACGCAGTAGTCGTTGCGACGACGGCCATGGTACGACCGAGTTAAAACTGCGAATATGATAATACGAGAGCCGTTCAGCGTGTGTTTGTTCAGCAAAGCACGAATGGATGCTATTAACAGAATTACCACTTCTCACGCAGAGAAGGGGATCATGAACCTGCCTGTGCTTTCTAAACAACCTACCACGAATAACGACACTTGAGTGTAAGCAAGATGGCGGCGAGCGTTATAGCCAGCAGAATGTCTTCACTAGTTTGGAGCGTTGCGCGTTGGTTTGGCTAAGCTTAGGGGCGCGTGAACTCCCCCTTCACTCTGATACATCAAATCCTTTGCTATGCAAAAAAGTTAGCGTGTCATGTCTGAAAATACTGAACTTTGACATGATATGTTGAAAGTGTCCGGTTACCGTGGTAACATTTACTATATATGGCCAGAGTTGTCATATAAGGTTCAAGAGCTCTGTTAACAGCCGATAATTAAAGTGACTGGTTCGATTTGGGGGAAATGAGAGGTTTTATGCATGGCTAGGCCGAGATGTCACGAACCTACGGTGATTGGGTTAACTCTATTTTCACAGCAGCACTTACACAATCGCTTAAACTCGCCATGGTCATGTTTGCGTGTCTCCACAACTCGCTGAAGTTCTGAATCTTTAACGCGCGCTTCCCAATATCATACTGACCTGCTCAGATAAAATGCATTCTAGCCCGTTTTAGCGAGGCGAAAAGCCAATTTGAAATCAATCTAGCTGTGGTATTATTAACGGGGGCTTGGAGGAGGTTCACGTGCTGTGTCTAAAGGTGACAGAGAGTCAACATGAATTTAACACCTGAGGAAATGGGGGAGAAACTCGATATAACCTAAGTCCTGATAAAGAGAAGCGTCTAAGCATGAGAAATCCTCTCATAAAGCGGTCAAGATTTACGCGATTCTTTCAGTTTTGTAGAGCACAAGCATCAACCTGCTCGGATTAGCTACTATAAATATTCATTTTATGAGCTGGAAACTCTTAAAGACGCAGCAAAACAAAATAAAACAGCACAAAAAATAACGAGTAGTACTTGTTCAAGAAGAAGAGTATTGGTGAGTTCTAAACTATCAGGACAGCGTTTACCAGACCCGTTTACCCGACTTGCTGATAACCTGATTATCACCAGGGTGCAGATATAGTGATGATAGCTTATCTTTGGTTTGAGAAAATGGAGAGCTGGTTTTCGTCATTTCTTATTCTCAGGACACGCAAGGCTTAAGCTTGTACAAACAGACAATATGACGAGTCTTCCTCCTAAAATAGGTCACAGACACGATTACCTCTGTTCGGGATCCTTCCTTTCGCTACTGATCGCGGATTCTATTTCGGCTTGACAGAAGTTGTACTTGCGGATACAGATACAGGAAACATCCACTAGATATCATGTACAGGGAAGTGCTGAGCGAATGAATATTAAACACTGGCAGGATAATTTACATGATAATTATTCCCCGGCAAATTGCCAGCTAGAAGAAAAGAATATTTGGTAAGCTATCAGTGCTTATTAAAACCCTTCCAAGCACTGCGCGCGAACGGCCATCCGGGAGAAAGGGCCAACAAAAAACACTGATGGCTGTCACGCAAAGTCCAGACCACGATGGGATGTTTTAATGCTCGTTTTTTCTACGTGATAGAAAACAATCTGAAGCCTATTTCGAAGGAAGATCAAAGAGCAGACGGTCTTTTTAAATACTTGTAATAGCACACATTTCAAGCAGATAAAATTGCACCATTGTGGAAATAGAAGGTGTAAATTGATAATGCGTCAAAGACGGGATGACGAATGTTTGTCGAATTATTCTTGGCTACAAGATTACAAAGCTTTTTCAGCATTTTCTTTGTAAGCGAAACTTCCACTCCGCACTTCCGCTACTGCTGAAGGAACGCTTATTAAAAGGAAATTCACGCCATTCAGAGATATTTGCGAAAGGATCCGAAGTATCGCGATTAAAACGTCCAAACACATCCAATCCCCTTTGCTCTAAGATCAAAAGAAACCATAAATCAACTCTGTTATAACTTGAATCTGTAGTTCCATTGTCTTCAGAAGCAATTTTTCCTGTTTCTATTTCTCAAGGAGAGTGTTTACAGGTCAGAAAGAGGGTCAAGATTGTGATATTCCGCTGCTGCTAAACCGCTATAGCTACAAACCACTGTGTAAGGGATGTCTGAATTAACCAACAAAACTATTCGGCTCAAAGTTTCTCACCGAACACGATCTTCATGTTCACAATATATTTTGTGAGCTTTGCGGGTTTCCATTTTATTAAAAAACTGACGTGTCAAAGCCGATCGTAACTGTATATATTTACATTAAGAGCCACAAACGAAATTGAATGTATATAAATCTGTAATCTCTTTTAAGCGCCGCTATGGTAGACCATACGGCGCTATCGAAGTGAATATATCAATTGAAATATAATAGTGCTGAATATCCTGACTTTTCTACAAACCAAATATAACACCTTTCCGACTGTTAAATACTTCACCCACAGGGCATAAAAGCTGGAGGAAAAACCTCGGGAACTGGGAACGATTCAACTCGTAAGAACAGGCATTTGGAAAGCGCAAAACCACGTGGTTCAACATTTCAATTTATTCGAATTCGTCAAGTGAAACAAAAACATCCAATCAATGAACGAGGCTTTGTTCTGGCGTTTTCATTCAACGTCGATCTCGCATCAATGCGGTTGTCAATATTCATCAGAAAATATTAAAGCAAATTCTCATTTGAAAAAGCAGTTGAGCGCCGATAACAACATGCTTTATCCTTGTGCGATGCCCCCCTTTCGGGTCTGCGAACGTAAAACGTGCACAGTAAGAGAAATCAACTGAAGTGCAGCATTTTTTCTTTTAAAATATACATTAAAGTGTTTTTCCTGCTGACGCGTTTTGGCGCACAATTGCATCTGATGAGAAGACTGCTCCTTGAAACGGATACTTAAAGTCAATTGGTGTAATTTGCGCGCAGAGATATACGAACCATTCCACCTTCACACAATTTCTTGTAAATGACAACGCTCTTCGGAATTTTAACAGGTCTTAATTTACCCCATATGGGAAAAAATGCAACACGCTGCAGAATTCTGAGAATGAGATTGGGGAAGCTCCTCTAGCTAACTGTGTGGAAACTGTAGCAAAATATCTGATCCCTCTGCTCCGTTTATCGGTTGCCGCGTGTTTAACCCTTCTTCGAACTAATTTTTTGAGTTTCGTGACCTAACCTTACCGCAGATTTCTTTTGTGTCAATCTTTTATTCAAGAAACTGAAAGGTGATGTTAAGATTGCAGTAACAGCGGGAAGTTGTTATAATCATATTTAAGCCTCTGGCCCTAGCAATTAACCTGGGTCATGGGGATAATTTTCGATCAAAAGCCTGTTGCCCTTTGCAGTTCTGTCAAGAACCACTTAAGCGAAACCAGTGACCCCAAAAACGCCATTACAGAAAGGGGATATAACGCATGAGGGTACTTTTCTATCCATGCATAAAATTTGCTTTCAACGAAGCCGCAACTCGAAATTTTCCCATTTCTGCCGTCTGAAAAGGGATAGGAATGCCTTTTGTTAGTGATATTTTTCGAATTTAATTTCCAGACGATTCTTCGATGGCTATCGGTGCTTGCGCCCTGAGGGTGCGTGGGGGTGTTAACATTTTTAATTGTACTGAATAGAAAAGACTGAAACAGTGAAAAGATCTTGCCAGCCAAAAAAGCAAAGCACCGATAGTTTTAAAACAGTAAACTGTCTTGCGTTGTAGAAAGTAGATGTTACGTTGTATAAAGCAGCGCCGCTGAAGACGATGTGAATGTTGTGTACTCTTCTGGACACAAACAAAAGTTTGGATTCTCGACATTGTCGCGTTTTGATAATTCATAATCTATGATTTGGATCTGAACATATGGTAGTTAATCACATGTTTCATGTTTTTCATATCTGTAAAAATGCACCTTTGTCATTTGGCATCACTGTAGTGAAATATTGATTTGAAAATGGCCGGCTGTTTCTGTTCACTGCAACTGCAGACAACTTATTTTCCTGGGAATATGAAACACATGTCTGGGTGTTTCTTACCTATCACCTTTCCATGTATGCTACGACCAGATATTGCAGTATTTTCAACTTTGTAGTAGGACTTCATTCATGAAAACGTTTGATCTAATAAAATCGGTTCTTGTGCTACAACTGCGGAAACGCAAATTATGCTGGAACACAAAAACAGTATATTTATATTGATAACATACAGTTACACACTACCATTGCCCCCAGGTAATTGAGCTTTTAGTTGTGAAAAGAAAAGAAAAGAAAGAATAAGAAATCAGCTTGCTGTATGGTATTGAAAGGATGACCGGATACCGAAAAGATGTTGCTCAGTCATTAGGCACATATCGTGATATTGCCCGCCAATGGGGCTAACAATGGCTTTTTAAAAATAATGTAGAAGGGACAATCCCTTGACCTTACGAGCTAATATATTTCCAGAGTAAACAAGGTGACTATGAAAATATTGTTTGTAAATTATTTTACCAAAGGCTATTATTTGTTTGACCGATAAGTGTTACTTGCCAGCAGTCACATCAAGTTGCCCTCACACAGTAATACCAGGTGCTAATTGTGTTCGAGTTTGTCCCAGACCATCTGGCTGTGCACTGTATGCCCTTCGCACCGGACATACATCAATAAAATCACTGACAAAACTTTGTGTCTAGATGTTCACAAAACGCAACTTGTCTCGCTAAAGCAATAGAATGCAATGGTAAAACTCCAAAAACACTCACGCGCATGTCCCACAAAATACCAATAATAATATCGAAAATAATTTAGCTCGGGGAACATATTTTCTTGGATATTCCCGGTGTGTCACAACACGTTCAACCCCAAGTCTGAGACAAGTTACAGAATTAGAACATTCCGCTTCTGATGGAGGTCACAATTAGTGCAAACTTTGCGGTTAGAGAGTTTAAATGGCTACAGCGTTAGGCATTTACCTGGACTGTGTATTATTAGATGTAACATACTCACGTATTGAAGGATAAAATAGAAGGCACGGGAAGCAAACTCCTTGAACTGTTTTCCTGAGTCGTGACCTTTGTCTGGATTCTCTGCAGGTCGATGAAAAATATCCTTGGTCTATCTCCCTTTGACAGTGAACGCGTCTTAATTGACCAACTCCTATTACAGTAGACAAATAAAAGGTTTTAATAGGGTAGAGAGATATCCAATACTGTAAATCACGTGTTAGGAGGTAGGGAGGGAATAGATTTTGATCATGATAAAGTGCCAGGCTGGATGAGATACAACTTAAAACCAAGATCTAGTTTAATCAGCGATCTTGCGCAATTGAGATATATGTAATTAGTTATCAGAAGAACCAGGACAAAACTTTATTTATTTATTAGTTTGAAAGTCGATCTCGTTAATTATTGCTGCATCTATAGAGCCCATCAAACTGAACTGACAGGTAAAGGTGACAAAATCAGATGACGTTCCTGTTAAGACAAGATATGATGACGACTGACTCCAGTAAATTAAGGATAATAGGCTGATAGGCTGCAATAAGAATGAGATGGGATAAGATAGGATTTGGAGGGATACTGCCAAAGAGGGTAGAACAAGAATAGGATGGGATGAGAATGGAAGACAATGGGATGATCCAAGGTTCTTTTAAGGATGAGGATGAAAGACAATATGATGACCAACGGTTGTATTTTGGATGCGGATGGAGGACAATAGGATGATTTAAGGTTGTGTTTGGGGTTAGAGTGGAAGACAAAAAGATGATTGAAAGTTGTGTTTAGGATGAGGATGGAAGGCAATAGGACGATTTAAGGTTATATTTGGGGTGAGAATGGAAATCAATAGGATGATTGAAGGTTGTAATTGGGATGAGGATGGAAGACAATAAGATGATTTAAGATTATGTTCGGGATGAAGATGGAAGACAATAGGATGATTTAAGGTTGTGTTGGGATAAGGATGGAAGGCAATAGGACGATTTAAGGTTATATTTGGGGTGAGAATGGAAATCAATAGGATGATTGAAGGTTGTAATTGGGATGAGGATGGAAGACAATAAGATGATTTAAGATTATGTTCGGGATGAAGATGGAAGACAATAGGATGATTTAAGGTTGTGTTGGGATAAGGATGGAAGACAATAGGATGACTGAAGGTTGTATCTGGGGAAGTATTCTTGGGCAGCAACAAAGAAGGGGTTGTGCAAGGACCACATGGACCGATTGGGTTGGATGGGATGGAGGAAAATGAGGTACAAACCAAGAATAGGATGCTAATGCGGTGTACTGGGGGTTTGGCGTAATGAGAACAGTCTGCACTGGGGATGGACAGGATGAAGATTGGGTAGGATGATTGGGTTGGATGAACGTGGGGTGGGGCAAAGATGTGGTTGGAGGGAGATGTGGATGGGATGGGATGAGGATGGGATGAAGTATGAATGGCATGAGGATGGCATGGGATAAGAATGGGTAGGATGAGGGTGAGGAGGAATAAGGAATATACTGAAAAAATACTGTTGGCATGGAATGAGGAAGGAGTAGGATGAAAATAAGTTACAATGAAGGAGTGTCACAAAAAGTAGGTGGGATAATGAAGAAAGTGTAGGATGGAGAAGACATGAAGGGCGGTGTGGGGTGGGATGAGGGTTAGATTGAGGTAGGACTGACATCTAGAGAGACTGGGATCTCAATCGGCTGGAATTTGGATGTGGAGAGACAAAGATGAGAAGGGATCAGGAAGGGCTGGGATTAGAATGAGGTGACATTGGGATGTGGACGAGGATGGGGTAGAATGAGGAGACAAAGATCGACTGGTATAAATATGGAGAGGAATCGGGAGGGTCCAAGACAAGGTGATGGGCTGAAACCAGGATGGCGTGGGATCAAGAGGAGCTTGGACAGATGGGTGTGGGATCAGGTACAGTGGTGGGGTCAGATGAAGAGTGGCTGGAATCAGCATGGGGTGGGATCAGGATGGGGTGCCATCAGGATGGGTGCCGCGGGATCAATATGGAGAGGAATCGGGAGGATCCAAGTCAAGGTAAAGGTGGGATAAAGATGGGCTGGAATCAAGACGACGTAGGAACAAAAGGAGCTTGGACAGATGGGTGTGGGATCAGGTAGGGTGGTGGGATCAGATGGAGAGTGGCTGGGATAAGGATGGGGTGGAAAAAGGATGGGTGGGATCAGGATGGTGTGGGATCAGGTAGGGTGGTGGGATCAGATGGAGAGGGGCTGGCATAAGCATGGGGTGGCATCAGGATGGTCTTGGATCAGGATGGGGTGGGAGGTGGGATAAGGAAGGGGTGGGATAAGGATGGGGTGGCATCAGGATGGAGTGGCATCAGAAGGGGGTGAGATCATGATGGGCTTGGATCAGGATGGAGTGGGATAAGGATGGGATGGGATAAGGATGGGGTGGCATCAGGATGGGTGACATCAGAATGGGGTGGGATCATGATGGGCTTGGATAAGGATGGCGTGGGAAAAGGATAGGGTGGGAAAAGAATAGGGTGGGATCAGGGTAGGGTGGGATCACGATGGGATGGGATCAGGATGGTAGGGGATCAAGAGGAGCTTGGACAGGATGGTGTGGGATCAGGTAGGGCAGTGGGATCAGATGGAGAAGGGCTGAAATCAGGATGGGGTGGAATCAGGATGGGGTGGCATCAGGATGGCTGGGACCAAGATGGGGTGGAACAAGAATGGCGGAGATCAGGAGATGGGGTGAGATCAGAATGGAGGGGCCAGGATTGAGTAGGATCAGGATGGGGTTGCATCAGGACATTGGTGGGATCAGGATTGGGTGGGATCAGGATGGGGACCAGGATGGAATGGGATCAGGATGGTTGGGTGTGATCAGGAAGGTGGAGTGGGTGTTGGGCCAGGATGAGGTGGAACTAGGGTGGTGTGGGGCCAGGATGGCTGAGGTCATCAGATTGGGTGGGATCAGGGTAATGGGGCCAAGAGAATGGCATTGAATCAGGGTATTGCTGGGATCAGGATGGGGTTGAATCAGGATACTGTTGGGATAAGAATGGGTGGTGGATCAAGATGGGGTGAACAAGGAAGGATTGGGACCTGGATGGGTTGAAATCAAGACGTAGTAGGATTAGGATGGGTTCAGATCAGTTAGGGTGGGATCAGGATCAGGGGTCAGGATATTTGAGAGATGAAGTTTGGGATGGGATCAGATGGGGATGGACAGGACAGGTGGGATCAGGATGGGGCGCAGAAGATCCATGGGTCAATATGGGGTGTGGATCAGGTTGGAATGGTATCAGGGTGGGGTGGGATCAGGATTCAGTGGGTTCAAGATAGGCTTGAATCAGGATGGGGTGCGGTCGGATTGGGATGGGATCAGGATGGGCTGGACCAGGTTGGGATGAGATCAGGTTGGAGTGAGTTCAAAATGGGCTGGGATCATGACAGGTATGATTGGATAAGGATGGGGTGGGTTCAAGATGGACTTCGATCAGGATGGGGTACGGTCAAGTAGGGATGGGATTAGGATGAGCTGGGATCAGGTTGGGATGAGATCAGGTTGGAGTGAGTTCAAAATGGGCTGGGATCATGACAGGTATGATTGGATAAGGATGGG